>JAAAKQ030495918.1:0-20902 GCA_010016005.3 Zanna intricata | reverse complement strand
ATTCTCACTTTAATAAGTATTTCTTAAAAACCTTATAAGAAAAGTAATTACTTATTTTTATTCTCATCACCCAATGTGTAACATAACTAACTTTTATGCAGTTATGATACTCCCAATTCTTGTAAATACACATTTCCTATCAAAGAAACAGAATAAAATAGAAAACATTCTTTGTACACAATACAAAACAATTAGCCATTCTACTAAATAACAAATTATTATGGCAACATATATAAAGGGCACTTTCTGGATGGATGGAAATATTTGTAAAATTGCTAATGATTGTAAATTAGGTGATTGTAAATTCAATCACCTAAACTTAAAAAAAGGTGACTGAATAAAAGTTAAGGCCTAACAGGAAAATAAATAAGATTTAATTACACTTGTACAGCTCAAAGTATTTACAACAGTTTTGGTATGTACTTACTTTAACACAAATACCACAACCAATACAAAGTTCTTCAGATATAGATGCCAATTTATCATTTGATGTCACTTCTATACAAAGTTTTCCCATTCGAACAACGGGACATGATTTCTTACATTCTTGCCGGCAACGTTTGGGTTTACATTTATCAGAATTAACAATAGCAATTCTAGTTAACTTGTCAGTTTCTTCTGTGGCTTTACTGCCTCGCGGCATCTCTCAGGCCTTATAATTATTACTGCAAAATAAACAATATATTAGGAACAATAACTTAAGGTAACAGTATTTGTTAATTTTAATAATATAAATTAAAGTAAAAAGTTAATTGGTTGAATTCTCACTTGAAACAGAATGAATTTAGAATGTTAGCTATTATCAAGACATTTAAAAATAAAAATTCAAATCCTGATCAATATTAGAAAGGTATACTCATAAAGCTGAAAAAAAAAATAATAAAATGACACTATAAAAAAGAAGTATCTTTCAGCAAAACACATCAAACATTTTGTTTTGTCAGCCCAACAAAAATAATGACCAAATATAATCATATGCATTATTTACAAAGCTAATCAAGAGCTTGAAAGTATATGGTCGGAAGAACCACCCAACCTACATTTTAAACATTTTTTAATCATAATCAGATAAAATAAGAAAAATCTAGCAAACCGTGCTAAAATGTATAAGTAAACATAATTCGTAAAATACGATAAAAAAAAGTTATTAACCGTTATGACAAGTTACACTGAACATAACCTAAATATATACAGTACCATATTTCGGTTCGACAATATAGCACATAACTTTAATTTGAGGCCAACTAACTCATATGCGTTACTATATCCGTACTGAAACGATAAAAAATAAGCAATAATTCTCTAAACAACATTACCTGAACCAACAAGAACACGAACTCATCAACATCCACGCGGAGCCAAAACGACGGCAACTTAAAGGATAGTAGAAAGTTACGTTGTTCGAAGAGTCCCAAAAACCAAATTTATAAACAAAAATTTCTCTACAACATTTTGGCTTACTAGAAATTTAAAGCAATTCTAGCCTGAAATCACATTACTACTGTCAGTAATTACGAAAAATATTTATGATCAGTGAAATATTCTTTAGAGGTAATACAAAATCACACAAGTAAAACTAATTTTTACATTTATCGTACTATTCAAGATTAAACTTGAATAAGTGAGTAAATGATTTTTTTATATATTAAAAAAAAATTAAAGTATTTGTACTTTCCCAAAACTTTATTTAACTACAATAATAATATAATATGTAGTTTTGGGAATGTTGGCAAAACACCGTATGCACAAGTTTTAAATATAGTATACAAGAGCTATAAAACGTAACAAAGTTGTAGAAAATTTATTGTATTAGCTTTAAATAAATGAAGTTCAAAGTCATTACAAATAAACTCTCGCCAAAGTTTATTTGAAGTTTAATAGTTTTATTATATTTTCATTAAAAAAAACCTTTAAATGTAGAAAAATAAAATTTACTTACGCAATTTTTTTTGATAAACTAACCTAAAATCATAATTGATTTTTACGTTATTTAACACATTTTGATGTTCATTAAGTAACTGCTGCCAAATTCTGCTGTCTCTGACATCTATCACACTTTCATGCAACCATATACACATAAACAGACACACACATACATTCACTCTCATGCATGCTTGCTTATAGACAACACACACACACACTTTTATTGTAGGCACTCTTATTTTCTTATGATTGTCAGAAAAATTTTAATTTTTTAAAACTACTTTATTGCAAATTTTATGGTTTTTGTTGTACATATGATGGTGATTTTATTCTGATTGAAAAATGATGATAAAAAGTAGTAGTCTATTTTTTAATTCAAAATTTATTTTGAATTGTTGTTGTTACCAACAAATAAGTAGCAGTAGTAGTGCTAGGCATTAACATTAACCTAAGTATGGCTAATAATCTATAATATTACCATAAGCTTAAAGTGGGCTATTTGCAGATGGCCCCACCATAACTGAAGAGATGTTTTTGAATGAAAAACTGGATGTAAACTACCTCACAGAGAAAGAGATTGATTATTAACATAGTAAAAGCATTTGACACAAATAAAACTCATGAACTAAACAATATAGTTCCTAAAGTGTATATAAAATTTATTCATCAGATGGCTTAACTTCTTTATTGCTTAATGTAACCTTAGTTCCCAGACAGTCTAAAGTCAAGAAATATTAATTTTTTTTAAAAAGGAAAATGAACCAGTGATAAAGTCCTATTACGGGCTAGTCACAGTGTTGTTTGGTATTTTTTTTTTACCTCCAGAACCACCATTAGATATATCTTCAGAGGATGAGATGAATGATTTGTAGCATGTGTGAAAATGCCATGCCTGACTGGGATTCGAGCCCAGAATCCATTGTCTGTTGTTGTCTAGTATTTACACCAATTCAAAAATTAGACAAAAATAGACTTTAAAACATTTTAATCAACAATATAATCTCTAACAGTCATTAGTTTTTCGGCAGGTTTTTCAGTCAGTGATGAATTAATAGAGCTTACTGATACTGTTTTGTCTGCCTACCTACAAGAGTCTTTTAACTGCATGGATTTCTTAATTTTATTGAGTAAAGTATAGTGTAAAAGTAATTTATCAGAACTAGTTTATCATTTGACTGGTTGCATGAGGTCGTAAAAATTTATTCTCTATTTATGGTAATTGCAGGCCAGTGCCCAATACAGCTACCGTACTTCTTTTTATAATAAAAAACTAAAAAACCAAACAAAAGGCGGGCCTCTACCCCGCTGCAAAATTGTTACATGGTTTATATTTCATTACACATCATTTTGTTAAATTTTTTTGCCAATTGTAACAAAATAATGTTCATGAATTTAGTGTACTAATAACAATAAAAACTTTTATTATGAAAAGCTTAAAATCCTGAACATTTTTAGTTGATTTTTTAAGTAGTAATTTTTTAACACAGCTCTAACCACAATGTTTCCTTTTTTTTCTGTAAAACACAAATATAATTTTAGATAAATCGTTCATATCTAAAAGTAGAAATCATTCAAACGAATGAATCATTTGTGTGTTGCATGCAGCTGCTTGGTGCATCTCCATTAGTCCACTCTGCACCAGCAGCAGCTAAACTAAAAATGTGAGCACATACAACAAACAAACAAACAAACCCATGCACCATCTTTTTTTTTTATGGGATAGGATGGGAAAGATAATTTTTGTAGCATGTGAAAAAATTCCAGATTTCATGCAATTTTCTCATATTACCTCAGCAATATCTTTAAATAAAATAGTTAAACTTTTATTCTCCCTCTATGAATCATGAGACCTTGCTGATAGTGAGGGTGCTTGAGAGATAAGAAAGGAAAAGGAAAGTAAGGAAATATTGTGGGTAAATACGAGCTAGGCAAAAGGAATGAAAGAAGAAACCATTTTATTGAGTTTTAAGGTGCAACCATATCAGAGAGGTATCTGTTGAGAGCTCTCTACATTTTCATGTAACTGGATGTGTAAATAAAATGGATGTGTAGATATTCCAGTCCTCCATTTGGATTTCTGGTTGGGGACTATTAAGAAAGGGTCACCAGAAAATTAAAAATTACTTTCTATGAGTCAGAGCGTGGAGTGTTAGAGGTCTAAAAAAGGTTGGTAGATAGAAAATTTAAAGAGGGAAATGCATAGGTTAGATGTAGTTGTAGTAGGAATTAGTGAGGTTCCCATGAGAAAAGGAAAATGACTTTTGATCAGGTGATTTTAAAATAATTAACTCAGCATCAAATAAAGGACAAGCAGGAGTAGATTTCATAATGAACAAGAAGATAAGGAAGAGAGCAAAGTATTTCAAAAAGCTTAGCGATAGAATCATTGTAATAAGTATAATTCAAAACCTATAGCCAACAATGATTGTTAATATCTATATGCCTACAAATGTCCATGATGATGGTGATGATGAGGTAGAGTGTGTATATGAAGAAATTGATGAAGCAATTAAACACATAAAAGGAATAAGAATTTAATAATAGTTGGAGATCGGAATGCAAACATTGGAAAAGGAAGGTAAGGAAATAATGTGGGTGAATACGAGCTAGGCAAAAGGAATGAAAGAAGGAACCAACTTATTGAGTTTTGCATGAAATATCATTTAGTAATTATCAACACCCAGTTTAAAACTCATAAGAGAAGAATATATACATGAAAAAAGCCAGGTGATACTGAAAGTATCAGATAGATTATATCATGGTTAAACAAAGGTTTAAAAATCAACTCATTGACTGCAAAGCATATCCAGGAGCAGACATTAATACCAATCATAATTTAATTATAATGAAATGTAGATTGGGGTTTAAAAACCTGAAGAAAAGATATCAGATGAATCGGTGAATTTAGAGAAGCTTGAGAAAGAGTAAATAAAGAAGATTTTTGAGGAGGATATCGAAAGAGGTTTGAGTAAAAAAAAAAAAGGTAGAAAATATAGAAGAGAAATGAGGAATGTTAAAAAGGATATTCTTAAATCAGCAGAAGTGAACTTAGGCGGAACAAAGAGAACTGGTAGAAAGCCTTTGATATCAGAGGATATATTGCAACTGATGGATGAACATAGAGAGTATAAAAATGCTAATGATGAAGAAGGTAAAAGGAACTATCAAAAATTAAGAAATAATGTAAGCAAGAAGTGCAAGTTAGCACTTCGGCCACTTCCTAAGGTATCCTGAAATAGTCACTTTGATACTTTTTTTTTTGTTTTACCTCCAGAACCACCATTAAGGTATACCTTCAGAGGATGAGATGAATGAATTGTAGCATGTGTAAAAAATGCCATGCCTGACTGGGATTCGAACCCGGGACCTCCAGTATGAAAGGAAGAGACGCTACCACTTTGATACTGGAGGGACAGGTAGAACGGAAAAATTGTGCAGGAGGGCAACATTTGGAATTTGTAAAACAAATTTTTTAGGGATGTTGGATGTAGACATGAAACAACTAGCACTAGATAGGAAATCTTGGAGAGCTTCATCAAACCAGTGAAATGACTGAAGACAAAAAAAGACTTATTTCATTTAGGTATCATCTATGATTTTTATCATTAAAAAAAATAAATCAATTAAAAAAAAATTAATTCATTAATTCTTTATTTATATTAAATCATGCTATTCACAATATAACATGAATAACATTAGCAGATTTTATAGTATTTTATTACTCTGCATGATTATAATTTACAATGATACTTAGTAAAATAGTTACAAATATATTTCACCAATGCAATTTATTTTTACCAAAATATTTAAGCATTCAATTCACATCAATAAAATAATCAGTTATTAATGAAAATAAAAATTTAGAAATCTTCAGGTTTATATATAAAATTTATGATTAACATGTTTGTAATTTATCTTATAAACTGATTTACCTAAAGATTTTTGTAACATAATTGATGCATCTTTGGAGGAAACTGGGCATTCCTTGTTAAACTGTACTGTGAAGATATTGTTTCTGCTCTTTGTTCTGAATTCAAATTTACCTTTTTTTTTTAATAAAATGTAAATGTTTTGTTTTACTAACTTCTAGCTCTTTTAAACAAACTATGTTGATCATACAAACTGTTGACAGTCTTTTAAATAAAAGTTGGTTAGTTGTTCTTGAAGCAGAATTTGGATAACATGGATACATGATTTTTGTAAAACTAGAATTGTTTTTAATAACTTAAATTTTCCCCAAGAAGTAAGATTAAGTTCCGGAGGCTAAACAGATAAAGAGAGAGAACTTATTTAGCTTAATCTTTTCCAGCTTACTTTGAAAGATAGACAGGAAAGTCAAATATTCATTCCTAACATCTGTTTACTACTTTGGGTAGGAGAAAACATAACAATGATAATGCGATCTCTGACACTTACATGAAAGATTGTTGTCAGTCTCAGACCTGGTATTTTTCATGTGGCATTGTATACAGTGAACCTTTTAGTTACATTAGAAGTTCATGTTTTTTTTTTTTCATTTTTATATTTATTTAATTTGCATTCCATTTGTACAAAGCCAGACGGCTTATTGTGTAACTTGAGGTATCATCCAATATTACAAGATTTCTGTTTCCTTCAGATACATCCTGCTATGCCATTGACATATACTTTTATTATGAAAACTGTTAGGCTCAATATGCATTAGAGAGCACTTTGAACATCTTTTCTTTTTCAATACTCTCCCATTGCAGAAAACAAACTGTATGTTTATAAGAAATTCCTAGCATAGATTTATATTTTACTCTTACAAATTTACTTTTTCAATGAGATTATATTTGATTAGAATATGATGCCCAGTTTTGAAATCCTTTTAAAAAGTCATTTACTGTTTCATTAATGTTAATACTTCAATCTTTTATCTAAATCCATTAAGTAAAATCACAGAGTTCTTAATACATCAAAGAGTTTAGAAAATGCTTTGTGTCCAAATTACAGTTTCCGTAAATTCAACACTGTGATTTCAAAAAAGCTTAAATTTCAAACTTTTCTTCATATTATGTACAGTTTATTTTATTCAATATTTTAAAATTAAATTATTTTTTGTGTAAAGCATACAATCTCCATTTTTCTTATGATTCTTAACATAAGTCACAGAAAACCCATCAACTTTGTAATTCATGATCATTTCAAACAACAGACGATCCAGTTTTCTTTTACCAACTTAAATTTTTTAACTTTTGTAACTTAAATTGTTTATGTTCAGTAATATTTAAATCAAGAATTTAACTTCAAAGGTTTGGATATATTTATATGAAAATCTAATTTTACACTTTATTCATCAAGTTCATCTACTTTTAAAATTTATGTTGATTGCTTGGATATTTTACAATAATTATTTACAATCAGTTATCTTTATTTATAAAATTAATATCCTATATAAAATGGTGTTTTATACATTTAAAACTAGTTATGAAAGAAATATTTGTGTACCATGGACTTTTTTCTATTCTTATAGTTCTCCATTAAAAATTTAATCACTATTGGTTTCATAGTTTTAAACTCAATCTCTTTCTACAAATCTGAATTTTTATCTCATCATTTCAATCATCTCCTTTTGGAAACAATTAAAATTATGAGATAACACTGTTCAGTGATTCAATATTAATTCTAGAAATAAATTTAAAATATTAATTTAATTCAAGTGTAAACCTAATTTGAGAAAATACAAAACATAATTTTATTTCTGTTAATGAATTAACAGGAATAAAACTATGTTCAAAAATTATGCAGGTTAATGACAAAGGGCAAATGATTAGAAACTAATAAGGAAAAATAATACTTTATGCGCACTAGGGATCAAATCCAGAATCATTTATAATTGTAACCTCAAACCCAAGATTAGACACAGTGCTATATTTGATATCACAGTAAAATATTAATAAATTAAAAAAGAAGAAGAAAAAATAATATTATAAATAAAAATAAAAATGAATAAAATTTAATTTATTTTTTAGTATTTACTTTTAACACATAAATAACATATGTAGTCATAAACATATGAGTAACAGTGATCACAATATAAATTTAAATCCCAATGATAAATATTACATTAAAAAATGTATAAAAATGTTTCTGTTTTAAGTATTTTGAAAAACTTGTTCAAAATTAAAATGTATTAGCTGTTACCTTTGAATATTTATGTAGGTAATAATTTTATTATTATTATTATTTATGTGAATTATTATTTTTCTTAATATTAATGTATTTTTATTTTCTTATGTATATATTATTTCCTCGATAATATTTACTGATCAATCTATAAAAGTTATTCTGTTTCAAATATTTATTAAGAATGACATCATCAAAAAGCAAAACAAATATAGATTATGAAAACTTAACTATCTGTGATGAAACGTGGGACTGTAATGTTGTAATGTTTTTAGAAAAAGATATGCTTGGAAATAATTTCATGAATTTGTTTCACCAGATTCCATCGAAACAAATGCATGAAAGTATAAAGAGCATTACTAAAGAAGATTTATTAAAAGATGTTAAAAAAAGATCTAGTAAAATAGAATCAGCAAAAAAAACAAAAACTAGAAACAATCAACCTGTTCAGTTAACAGATGAACAACAAATTATGGAAGCAGTAAAAGAAGAAACAGATTTACCATCAAAACCATTAGCAAGAATTATTAAAAAACATATAATAGATATAAAAATTAATGATATTAATGAAAGAGAAAGATTATTAAAAAAAGTAAAAAAAGTGGAAAGTAAGGAAAGTGAAAAAAAAATATTTAGCAAAAATGATGAATTGGAAAAAGTTGTAATTCAGGAAGAAAAGCCATTATTATTTATTATAATATCTGGGTTTTATGAATCTGATTTACCATTTGAACTTTTAAAAGAAAGCGTACCATTAAGGGCCTTAGTAGAACTGGTAAAAAATCCGTTTATATCCAAAAATCGAAATGAAATTAGAGATAGTGAAAAATTTTTAATGAGCTGGTTAAAATTTTGGAATAAGTTTGAAAAATTAATGAAGATACCTGAAAATATAGAATTAACTAATGACTTACCAGTCATACAGCTGAACCCACCTATTGAAATTCAAAATCAAACTATAAATATGAAAGATAAGAATGACATAGTTAGTAGTAAAATATTAGAATACATGAAATATATTTTGTATCTTTTGGAACGTTACAGATTATTCAGTAAAAATATAAATGTGATTGATGTGTTTGAAGAATGTAGTGTAATTGATAAAGCTGTTTTGTACCAAACGTTAGTTCAAACTGTGCCATTAGAATCTATATCTATACCATTTATATTATTTTCAATAATAGAACAGGTATGCCACTGGAATAATGAAGTTACCAGTTCTGTAAATAATAATAATAATATTAATAATAGTCATAATTATAAGAATGATGAAATTCATAAGAGAATAATTAAACATAAGAATTTAAGGCCAAGCAATTTTGACTGTCATCCAACAATCATACGATACCACGATACAAATCTTTTAAAAACATTTCATTTAAATATACCAGAAATAAATTTAAAAAATGTGAATAACCAAATGTTATCAACACTGACATTATTTAAATCATGGAAAACTGTGAAAATACAACGTAATCAGAGATATTTCTATGATTATCACGTGAAAAGATTACATAAATTCATCAAAGCAGGAAATATTGGTTTAAATTTATTTTATATTTTTTTACACTGGTTTATATTATGTAAAATAAAGGCATATTATTTACATGATATCATAAATAATTACAGTAATACTGATGATTCCATGTCTTTAAATGAATTACTTGACCGCTGGGAAAATGAATCATTTAAATCAGTAAATATTACTGATGACAATAATTTACCACCATTAAGTATTAAACAAATTATAACAGACGATGATAATAATGAAAGTAATGCTAATGATGAATTTAGCATAAATAAACATAAATTAATTGCTTTACGGAAGCTTAAATGTTTGAATCTTGAGGATTTCAAATGTGAACATGTTTATCCATCTGTTAAATCAATAAAACAAGCAAGAAAACATAATCTAATTAAATTAAACAATTTTTTGTCTTGCGTTCAAATAAACTGCTTAAATGAATATGAACAATCGCCAAAAATAATGAATTTATTTAAAGATCATGAAGATTTTGAATATATAGAAGAAATGTTACAAGATTGTTTATTACAAGCATTACAAGAATCACTTTTGAGAAATTATATGTGTGTTAAACAGCTCTATTACCCTCCTACAAATAAAATTCTTTTATGGTTTTATAATAATAAAGATTATTACTTTGATGAATTTAAATCTGGAAAACTAGATACTAAAATTGGATTTAGAGACTTTTACACTGATGTTATTATTCCAGAAGAATTGGAGGCAAAAAAGAATGAAGAAGAAAGTGAAGTAGGAATAAAATTTGATTTATTGAATGAAAGCATAAAAGATAATCAAAAAAAAGACTCTGATAAGTTAAGTCTTTATGATATTCTAGAGATCACAAACACCCCTATTTTTGGTACTTCTACTACTACTAAAACCACTACTACTACTACTACTACTACTACTGCTGCTACTAATACTAATATTACTAATACTGCTGATGCTGCTGCTACTACTACAACTACTACTACTACTACTACTACTACTACTACTACTACAAACGGTGAATTAAATCATAGCTCATCTCATAATACATATGATCTTGGTAAAACCAAGATAGAATACAATGAACACGTACAAAAATTTGTTTTTAAAGATGGAACAAATATCATTGTTAAAACTGAGGAAAATTATAAAACAAACAAAAATTTAACAATAAACATTACTAAATTTGATACAGAATTAATTATTCATAGAAGTGTTCCTGATGAAGATGTTTTCGATAGTATAGAAGCAGATAATGAGATTATAACACTATTGTTAAGATTGCCAGAAGATATATTAGTACATGTGGATGTTGAAGAACATTTTATATTTTTAGATAAAAAATCAAAGGCTAGAGAATTCAAAATTAAAAATCTAGTAATTACTTTACCAAATGGACTAATTATTGAATTTATTAAAAATGCATACAATAATGATGAAATTTATGTAAAACAAAGTTTTATTAGTAAAGGTCCTGAATGTAATAGTATATGGGATGATAAATATCGCTGCTTTTTAAAATCTGGTTATTTATTAATTTATAAAAATAATGGAACCATTGATATCCTACATAATAATTCAGTAGTGTGTAACATAGAAGAAATAATAGAAGTGTCCCAAGTAAAGTTAGATGATGAAATTAACGTAATAGAAAAATTAGAAAAAAAAGAAAGTAAAAAAGATAAAAAAACAGCAATGAAAAAGAAAAAAGAAAAAGATGTTATTGTAGAAAAAATAGATGTTGCTGAAGATATAAAATTACCATATAAAGTTTCTAAACATTGTTTAACGTCATGGTCTGGTATTGGTTACTATTATATAAAAAATAAATTTATAAAAACAGTTGATAAGAGAGTTAATCTTCGAACAATTTTTGAACCTTATAGCAAATTGTACATTGATAGAAATGATATTAAAACATTATTTAATGATGAGGGATATTTATGTTCAGTTTTTGAAGATGGTACAAAATTATCAACTTACATTTATGAAGAAAATATTGGAATTCAAATTTTTGAAGATTATCAATCAAATTTTTCATTTTTTGGAGATACACAGGTGTTTAGTAGTACTAGTATTGATGTAGATAGTAGCTTAACTGAGATTAAGCTATTAGAAACAACTGACACTCTTTCTAATTCTTCACAGAAAGAAGAGTATAATTTTTCAGAAATTAATTATAAAAATGATTTTGTATCTTGTAAATTAGGATGCATAATGGAACATCCATGTTATGCTAGAGTAGAATTTGTACCAGTAGATGATTCAATTGAATTAACATTGCCAGGAGATATTATGATTAAAATACAATTAATAGATAATAAAGACTTAAAAGAAATTTTTATTGAAGTCAAAAAAAGAGCAGTTATAACATTTTCAAAAGATTCTGTAAATTTTATATCTAACATTTTGTCTGATACAAATATGAAAAACATAACTACAGTAACCCCATCTGAAGCAACTGAGATGGATTCTTTTAAATCATATTTCTGTAAAACTGTTGATAGTTACGAAAATACATTTTTTATAAATAAATTTGGTGATGTTAAAACATTTCAAATTGATGAAACCAAATCAAATTTAAAAAAGAAGTTTTTAAGACTTTTAACAAAAATTAAAGAAAATATTACAAAATCATATTATGATCATCAAATTCCAACAAAAACATTTGAACGTTTTTTTGTGGTTAATGATGATTATTCAGGTTATGAAATAATAAATAAAAATGATATCACTATTTCTGATGAAGAAGACAAAAATAAATATAATAATGTTCAAATAATTAACAATCATACTAATGGTAGGATAGAATCAAAAATGAGGCAGTATCATATATATGAAACTTATAGTAAATATTTTTCATTACCTTGTTTGAATTCGTTTACTGATATTCCACTAGAATTTCAGAGATTACAACTTAAACCAACTTGGTCAGTTGAGCAGTCACCCTGGCTTTTTGTTGATTCTGATAGAGTTTCAGCATCTTATTTTAAAAATATTTCATTTACGGATATTCCTAAACATAATGATAAGAGGATTAAAGCTGTACTTGTAAAAAGTATTCAAAAAGTTATGAACAATGATAATTATAAGAGTATTCAGATTATTCTAAAATCCATACAACAGTATTCTAATGAAAATTATGAATTACTTAAAAAATATGAAAAACAAGGATTTATTGATTTTGATATAGATGATAGATTGAAGGAAACTCATGAACTAATCTATTCCATTAAAAATGAATATCCAGATTGGAATATTATTAAATCAGATTGTACAATTTGTAATTTAAAATTTGGTTATCCGCCCACTTTTCCAAAGGAAAATGTAACTGCTGCTCAATCTTATCCTCCTGAAAATAATAATAGAAAAGGATGTAGTAGAAATGATGAAAATCTGTATATAGAGAATGATAAGTAAGCTACAGAATTTTATCAAGGAGAAATATGTGGTCACTTTTATGAATAACATTTTTGCTTTTTGTTTTTACGTAACTGTGACAGAGTATGTAGCTAACAGTAAAATTAAAAAAAAAAAGTAAAAATAAAATTAAAATTATGTAGAATACAGTAAAATTAGCAATTTTTCCAAATGCATGCTTAAATAAAAGAATAATCTTTAACTTTGAAGTAATAAAATTATTTACTATATTAACTGAAAAAGATTGATTTCTAGGCAGGAAATGCTATTAAAAATATTTCAAGGAAAGATTGTATTAAAAATAATAAAAATAGTATTTTTCTTTTAATAACAAGTATTTTAATTAATTTAATTTTCTTCCAGCTGTTTATTTTACAGTTCAGAAAAAGATATTGCTGTGGGGTCAGTCTCCCTGGGTTTTCATATTTCTCAATGTTTGTCTTAAGAGTAAAAAAATATTAAAATAACATATAAATTTTTCTTTGTTTTTAGGGATACTATAAGTTTACTTTATAAATAAAGCATTTTGAACTTATTTAATACATATTTCCTTCACCAGTTAAGTGAATTTAAGGATGTTTAATTCCAGTCATAACAACTTTCTCTAACTTACTAACATTTTAGAAGAGAAGAATGAGCATTCTATCTTGCAGTGAAGGTGTCAGGCAATAATCACTATGTCATATAAAAACAACATTAGCATCCTATAAAAAACTTTTGCTCAAACTATTTATTGTATCTAAATCCTGTATTCATGCCCATCAATGAATTATTCTACAGTGTACACTTTCACTATTTCATCATCACTTTCAGCTAGTTTGCTAACTCCAAGAAAACAGATGGCACTTCTTAATCTAACAGGAGATTTGCAAACTTCTTTTCCATGAATCAACAACATAAGTTGATTATGGTAGCGATAAATCCAAATTACACAATGTGTTATTGTTTACAAAATGTGTTATTTTCAGTGATGGATCTAAGATGGGTGATCAGTCACAGGGAATTTTATGTTTTTGGTCTATCAAACCAATATTTTTATGCTGAATTTTACTCCACATTTAGAGTCTTTATCATGTCTGGTGAATTCTTCTTTATTAAAAAATTGCTGTCTCAGCCCTTCCGTCTACTTTGTCAAGAACTGCTACATGTGTCAGGCTTGGTTGGGTTTTGAGTCATACACTAATTCCAAACAATGAAAGATGTGTTATAATCACTAAGTAAGTATTAAATCAGTAAGTAAGTTTATATTTTCAAGCCTACTTAGCACATTAATAGACATTCTGATTATTCATGCTTTGTAAAACATCAGTCGTAAGCATCTTATGAAAATGGAAAGGTCAGTTGTCAGTAGTAAGTTGTATTACTCTAAAGCCAGTATGTTGCACAGGAACATCATCATATTGTGTAGAATAATTATTTGCTATTTATATTTGTAGTAGTAGGTTAACATAATGGATTCCTTATATCATTTAGTGATGCTTCAAAAAGGCTTCTTGGATAATTATACTATATATTATCCAAATTACATAGTAGTCTTATGTTTAATGTTTTAACAAACATTTAAACTAGCAAATGAAATTGGAAGAAGGTTAAGTTATAATATTGATGAAATTTAAAACTTTTTAATTTCTTGAAACCAGTTTGGCTTTTATCTGAATACTAATATATCTGCAGTGTCATTGTTTTCAGTGGAATTCCTTTATACATTTACTTGGTAAACCGTATGATCGATAACACAGCTTAGATCATCACTGTAAATCAATTATCCATTGTTGTTGGAAACAATAATAATAATAATAATCATTGCTGTAATCTAGGATAAACATATACTGCAATCAATATAAGTTGATTTGTTAGAACATGAAGTGATTAACCATTTTTTTCTAATTAGCTAACTAGCTGAAATAGTGAAATAGTTTGAGTAAATTATTATTTTTTTTATTTGTTGATTCTATGTGTGAATGAGTTTGTGTGTGTGTGTTTTTTTTTTAAATGATTTTTACATTCATTTTAACTTGATTATATTTTTTGTTTGTGAGTTTCTCCACAATCCATTATTACTGATTGCTAATAAAAATCTACTTAAAAAAATTAATATTATGTGAATTTTATCTATTATTTGTTTAGCTTTCTTCAAATCAGTTGTTTTCCAGTTACTTGCTTGTGTTTCTGTGAAAAGAACAATTTTTCATGTTATTTATTGGCCCATCAAACTAAACATTTAAAGGAAAAAAGGAAATTAAATTTGGTATGAGAGCTTGGTTATTAGGAGGTTGTGATAAAATTAATTTTTTTTTTTAAGTTTGTTTTGTGAGATGGGGGAAAAATTAGTTGGAAGTTTTTAGATGAAGGGTTGCTATTTATTTTTTATAACTTATATCCAATTATTATTTTATCTAATAGTAATAAGATTGGAAACGATACCATTACTTTTTTATTGTTATCAGAAAAGATTTACAATATTTATGTATTTTTAATTTATTTTTTCTTTATATCTGTGTTGCGTAACCCCCCCCCCCTACATTAGAGATCACATACAGAAATGATCTCACCGTACCTAGGACAGTTCCAGTAGTATACAAAATGAAGTGAAATTGAAAGAAATACTTTTCACTAATTTTTTTAGTTGTAGAACATTGATATACAAAAATAAGTACAGCAGAATAAAGAAAGCAAATAAGAAATCACTTTATTCCTTTTTTTTTTTTCTAGTAAATCTAGTACGAGAAGCTGGGGTTATTCTGAAGAATGTCATTTTTGAGGGTAGTTTTTGATATTTGTTAAATCACTTGCAATCTGGCTTATAATAAAAGCTAGTTAATTCAATGGAATTATTGTACTTAATAAAATTGGTTAAACAAAATTACTAAATAATCGTTTGTTACGTTGTACTAAATAAAGACACTGTTAGTTCAGGAAGATTTTTCAATCCATATTATAGGAATAGGTAGTAACAACAAACCCCTAATAGAAAAAATGTGTTTTTAAAATTATATCTAACATTTTCTAAATTTACATTTGAAATTTTTTTAATTATCTTTTTATTTTAAAAAATTATCTTTAATTAAAACAAATGACATAAATGAGCATGCTGTAATGAGCATTTGCACTTTTATGACTGCATGATGTTACTTACAAGTTCTACTTGTCTTCTAGTTGTCTTCAATTTTTGTAGAAAAGCAGGTTTTTATCTACATACCTAAATTATACAATTCAAACATTTTTATATATAACATGCTGCTCTAAATTCTGAATAGAAATCTTTGAACTCTTGAGGGATTGAGGTTGGGATGAATGATACCATCTTACAACATGGTCTTGAGTTATCCACAGGATGAGATGGTTTGTCTTTACCAGCAGTTTCTCCATGGATAGATTGTTCTTTCTGTCCATACATCCCTTCCACTTATCTTTGAAGTTTCATAAAATATGAAACCTCCTATTCTCATTCTCTCTTTTATATTTTTTTTATTTTAACCTTCTCAAACATCCTTATGTCCACATTTTGAATGCTTCCAATTTTTTGTTTTTATCTTTTTCTTGGTGTCTGTGTTTCACATTTTTCCTGAAGTACATTCCATACATAACATTTTTAAATGCTTCTTTAAGTCTAGCTCCATCTTATTTATAATAACCAATTCTTTCTATCATTTCTATGATTTCTTAGACATTGCCATTCTTGTTTTTATTTTTTCACTTTTATACACTTAAAATAGTTCTTAAGTATGTATAAGATTAATTTTTATGCTATATTCTGCATAATACTTGTTCCCAGGGAAAGTTGTTTGTTCCCAGGATTGTTAAGATTGCTGGCCTCCATGGTGCGAGTGGTAGCGTCTCAACCTTTTACCCGGAGGTCTCGAGTTCAAATCCTGGTCAGGCATGGCATTTTCACACACTATAGATCATTCATCTCATCCTGAGATACAATACTTAATAGTGGTTCCAGAATTTAAAAAAAAAGAAAAGAAAAAATAGGTTGTCCAGATAAGACAAGAAGTTTTTTATTTGCTAATAAAATAAACTGTTATCTAAAACAAATATTGTATTGTATAAAATTGCTCTAGTATAATCATGAAACAAAAGCAACAAATCTGACGTATGCAAAGATAAAATGTGAATGAACAAATTTAATTTAAGTGAATCAATTTAATTGAAGACAGCATACTTAGTCCCTGAGTTTAGTTGAAAAAAGGAATGAAATCTTGGTCACTATCCTTTTGATTTGCTTTCCTCATATGCCATAATCTTCTTTACCAAAGGAACATGTCACTAATAGTGAAACTGTTGAAGTTAATATGTAATTTAACCATGATTTTTACTGTTCCATTGATTTGTCAATATCCAAAATTAAAATCATCAACCAAGTTTTCCATTAGACAACCCTAGCAGCAGACTATTCAAAACTACAAAATCATTATCTCCTATCACAGACATGGATCATAAGCATATAGATAAGCTTTTTTTTTGTTAAGAAAATAAAGTACCTTTTGGAATTTTTAAAAGTCTTTATTAAGAAACAACATTAAAAGGGAAAGGGGCAACCAACAGCATTTTAAATGTATAAAATATACAAAATTATGATAATATATAAAAATAACACAAGTTAACATACCAATAATTATCATAATAGCTGTAAAATAATTATATATATATGTATGTAATATTATAAAAATTATATAATTATAATTATATAATTATTAACAAATGTAAACTTATATAAATATTCAGATCATAACATCATAATACAACAGACAATATTATGAAACTAAAATTATAATAATAATTTTATGAACGCATTAGGATAATCTAATATTAATCACAAACTTAACTATTCTTAAAATAACAAATATGGAGCATAAAACAAAGTCTTATATATTTAATTAATAATTAAAGGATAACCTTGAATTTTTTTAAAAATCAATTATAAATATAATTAACATTATGTAATATAATATGACTAATTTTAGAACATGAAAATACAAACCTCAACATCCATCTGACAATTATTCCCCTTTCCAATAATTATTGATAGAGCCAACTATATTGACATTTTTGGACATACATTACTAAGTCTTTCTCAGTCGTAAGATAATAAACATACTGCAGGTTTGGGGAGACTTGAATTGCACCTATTGATCATGTTAAGGCTGATATTTTCATGTCTTTTTACTATTAGTGAAAGAGAGAATACATTGTAAAATTAAAATAACTAAAATATTTTTCTATTTTAAAAGGGGTAACTAAATAATATAAAATAAAGAAATATAACTTAATAATATTTCAAATACAGAAATTATTTAATATAATTTATCTTCATGATTGTTATATTGTAGTAACATTTATGGATAAGTTTTAAACAAGTATTATATTATGATTATAATAATTGCAGCTATAATTACTAGCATTCTATAATTAACTTATAGTGGTAATTTTAATTACAGTAATATTTTTATTAAGAATAATAATATTTTACATTTCTGTTCAAGTTAACTAATACTATTTAAATTTCATACATAAAAACACAAAAATTTAATTATTTTATTAAATTATTTTTTCCTTATCTACTACATAATGTAATTTATTACATTTATCGGATCATCATAATAGATTTCCATTTTACAGCTCATTTGATGAGATTTGTGGTAGTTCAAGCACAATCTGTGCCATAAAAAATTTTTATCATATCTGTTGTTTGTAGTTTTAATCTAGAAACAATAGACATGATAAAATTTTGATTAAATGAAAAAATACTTTTGTAAAATGGTTTTTTACTTCATACATTCTGCTGTAACAATTTCTTTTCAAGAGAAAAGATATTTATTTGTCCTCACAAATTATATACATAATAGAAGCATGATTTTCTGGAAAATGTGGTAAATTGTATTTCCACATAAATTATTGGTTTATAAACTTTGAATAACCCAGACAGCAACTGCATTCAAAATAAAACAAAAAATTAAAGTAAGAATAAACTTAAAAATGCTTCATGCTAACA
Source organism: Zanna intricata (assembly GCA_010016005.3). NCBI lineage: Eukaryota > Metazoa > Arthropoda > Insecta > Hemiptera > Fulgoridae > Zanna > Zanna intricata. Next base: position 1,898 of record JAAAKQ030495918.1, on the reverse strand, counting down.
TTTATTTAATAAACCAGTTCTCGTAGGAAAAAGTTAAATAATCAAGTGTGGATGACTATATGTGTTTACATAAAAATAGATAACATCTCAAAAAAAAAATAATTTTGGTCAAAGTTGTAAGCAGCTTAATTGTAAAAGTTATTTGTTATAGTTGAGTAAAATGTTGAATTAATGCTGCATAATAGAAACGTGTCTTTGGGCTAAAAAAAAAAAGCATAATATTATTACACTAGAATTCTGATCTATGTATGGAATAGAAAAAGAATAAATCTTAGTATTAATTATTAAAATACTAAATTTAATAACCAACATGGTTCCACTCCAGAAGATTTTAATTCAGCAAAAATACATTAATAATTTTTTATTAAATAAAATTTAGTTTTTAATTTACGTATATCGAAAATAACTAAAATATTCATAAAAGAAATTGAAATATATCATTTCCATTATGAACACTGAAATTACCAAACAAAAACCATCAAACCCATTATCAATTAAAAATAATTTCATGTAGAACAAATCTTAATTTGAATATATACTGTAAAAAGATAGGGTTTTGAAGAGAAAATTTTTTCTTCATTACTTTTTTGAAAACTGAGTTTTAACTACAGTAGATAAATAAAAATTTAATATTCAGATTACAGTAGAAATAATTTTAAAACAACTGCTGGAAGTTAGAGCAAGGTGAAGTATTAAAAAAAAAAAATATTATTATTACTATTACTATAATCATCTAGCAACTCTCAGCGAGTTTACTGAAAATTTTTCCATTAGGATGTTCCTTAGTAATTTTAAAAACTTTCTAGAGTAAGAATTCAGCATTTCTAACTTCATAAATCTGTTTTATAATGATTAAATAATATTCAAAATGACATGACTTCCATCACATTTGTACTGCATCCAATAGTAATGTGGAACAATAATTTAATAACTGTGTATGAAGCAAAAGGAAGAGGATATGTGATAGCTTTTAGAATACTATAATAAAGAACTTAATGAAAACTGATAAGACAGAAGCAGAAATAATGAATAAAATGGAAATAATAAAAAATTACTACATTTCTGAAGTTTCTTTTTAACATTTCTTTTCTGAAGTGTCTTTCTGAAGCATAAATTGAGATCTAACAATTGCAAAATATTTTCATAAAATATTTACAATTTAATTTGTGATAAAAACTTATGTTCAGATTAAAAACTTGATCCAGATTTTTGTAGAGTAATTAAGAATAAAACCATAAAAATGAATTAATAATTACAAGTTTAATAATAACAAGCGTAATAATTACAAGATTTTAAAAGTAAAAAACATAATAAAAACACCTTACTAATGATTGAATTTTAATATATGGATAATTTTATTCATAAAAAGCAGGTGGTTCAATTTATCAACATCACAAAGTTCATCAGGTTCACAAGTTAGGGACCTTTAATTCTATACCACTGATCTCTATTCAGACAACCACTTAATATTTATTATATTGTTAACAGTATTTATTATATTTTAATAATGTAATAATTATTATAATTATATAAAGTATATTTTTGAACACATATTTTTTTTTTTCACAAAAAATTCATTCTAAACTGTGATATATCAAAATTAATTAATGTAGTATGTAATAATAAAATGACAAACACAAAATGGTGGTTATTTTCATAATTTATATTGATTATGTAATATAAAATACATACTAACTCTACCATTACAAATAAGACTAGTAGTGAATAAACATCCATGTTTAGCTTTTTCATAATTTTACATTACAGGTAATACAACTATATTTCAGCTACTGTGTTTAATTATATCACTACATATTAGTAACAACATTAATTAATGGTAATTTATAGAAGTAATATCCTTTAACAGTGAGTTATAACCATCATAAATATATATATAT
>JAAAKQ030495907.1:0-20903 GCA_010016005.3 Zanna intricata | reverse complement strand
CAACGTAAACAAAAATAAAGACAATAAACCAGCCAATGTAGAGAGTGAACCTATCATTATTTCGGTCACTGTATGTACTGTTTTTAATTATTAAAAAAGATATATATGGGTTCCAAATTTTGTTTATTTTCCTTGGAAAGATACTCTCAGTCAAAATTCAAAAAAAAAGTATTCCATATAGAAAATTATTTAAAATGTTATTTTTATTAATTCATGTTTTGTGAATTTTATTTTTACTAAATTCATCTAGCATATGTAAGTAACAAAAAATTATTCCTGCAAATTGAGGAGAGAAATCCCTCTATTTAAAATTTTTCCATGAAGATTTTTTTTAAATTCTATCTGCTTTAATTTTAATCCCATATTTAACTTTTTTAATTGCAGATACTATATTCTACCGTTTTACCATTATTTTTTTTTTCAATTGTCATATAACTATTATTCCTCATGTGATTGATGAAAACTCAGTAACATTTCTTTCTTGTTGAAGTGTTTGGGTGAAAAGTATTGTTACATGTTTATTAAATTTAAAATGATGTATATTAAATTTTAATTGATCTCACTTTGAAAACGATAACTGATTTCCATCTTGAATTCAACAGGATATTATTATTATTTACATATTATATTTGTAAATTGTTATTTATAACTGTTTATTTAAAATTATACAAATATTTGTTATATTTTTATCATGTGTGGCACTTTGATGCTAGGTAGGCAGTTTGTCTGAAAAAGTGCAGTATACGATTGGTTCAGAGTCATGTTCTAAAGACGACATTAATGTTTATTGTAATGGGCCATTAAATCCTGCCACTGATTATAAATTAAGAATACGGGCGTTCACATCAGCTGGATTTAGAGATTCACCATCTGTGCAGTTCACTACTGGTAATTATATTTCAAACTTTTTTTTGTATTTTTTATTACCATTCTAAAAACTATTTAAATATGTTATTCATAATTCAATCACTTCGCACAAGTAGTCCAATTTATTTCATATTGTCAGGAAAATAACTAAAATAATCTGAGTATATTATTTATTAATCGTTTGTTAATATGTTAGTGTTCGTAAATTTTTGTGCAGGCATAAGCAAATATATTTAATCAGTTTTTTACCAAATTAACTTTTATTTTTTCTTTAAAAAAATATTGCTTTGAAGTCTGTTTTGCACTTATGCACCTTTTCACTTTCATAGTGAAACACATTTTGAAGCATATTAGTAAAATTACAAATCTAATTTAATATTTCATCTATAACAAACGACTGTTAGAGGTTGTACCTATGTTGGAAGTCTAAAGTTTTATGTTATGAATAATTGTGAAAAAATTGTTTTACTTTTGGTTATGATATAAAAGGCAACAGAATTTGGCAGCAAATAGGTTCATCCATTAAACATTTGTAGACATGCATTTGGTGTTATTTAATGATTTAGAAAGGGATTTAATACATCCTTTTGTAAAAAAAAATGATTGGCTTGATTTAATGAAATTTTAAATCTTTTATATTTACAGAATTGACTTTTTTTGCTTCACATTTTTTCATTCTGCACATTTAGAATTTTCATAGAGATTATTTTTATTAAATTTTTAAAAAACATCTCTATGAAAGAGCCTCTTTAGGCTCTTCTAAAGTATTTCAGTATACTTTTGTTTCGATTTCTGTATTCTGAAATTTTAGTATTCATGTTTAACAAATTCGATTCTTTAAGATGTGAACCTGAACGGAGTTCTGCATGTTGTTTTGACAAATACCAGTCATGAATTAGGTCATTCAGTTCTGCTTGTGTGATGAGATGAGGTTTAGCATATGCTTCTTCTGGAATGTAATCAATATCTGATGAAGTTGAGGATTCATCAGTAGAGCCTTCTGGGGAATTACAAATTTCTTTCCAAGAAGTTGGAGCAATTGGAATTAGTAAATCAACACCCTGCATTACCAATCTCATAGCTGAATGAGTAGTTGAGTGTACAATACTGCTTTTATTGTTTGATTTGAAATCAGTAACATTTGTTAAGCAAAAATAGCAGTCATCATAATGGTTAGTAGGCTCTTGCAAAATCATAGGTATGTCTCTAAAGGTAAATGCTCTATTTTTCCTTTTAACTACTGTGTTAACTAAGCACGTGATGTGGAGCCCAGGATTTGTTTTGGTCACCAAAGGGACAGTCAAAATAATGTTTATAAACAGTTTTCAGCTGATTTTATTCTGGTTTTTGTTAACTTTTCATGTTGAATTCTCCGCAAACATAACATAAAATATTTGGAGAATTTTTACAAGCCCAATTTTTATTCATAGTAAATTTCAAAATGTTACGAAATACTTAATTACTTAAAATACTTCATAAAGTCGTTTCACCATGAAGTGCGATAAAAAAAACATCAAACACACACACATTCTACTTAAAAAATTTTCATGTTCAATAAAACAATACCAAAAGTTGTTTTCTCATAAAAATCTTGTGTCAATTACTATGATCTTTGTTTCTCTGATATGTTATATATTTCAGCAAAAAATATATTACTTTTTCCATGTCAATTGTTTATAGATTGCACATACAATAAGTTGTCAATGGTGAGATCTTGTTTTTAATTATACTGAGGATGTTACAAAGTAGACACACTTTAACAGTTCAAAATTTAAAAATATATAAATACAACATCCTAATTAAACAAACATGTGATGAACAGCAATGAAGGTTTTGTAAAATCCACTTCAAACACCACTACACTAAGTAAAGAGTATATCTAATAATCCCAAAATACTCATAATAGCAGTCTCTGAATATAAACTGAAAGCTAGATCAGAAATAACTAATTTTTAGAACTTTCATCCTATAATATTTTATAATCAATACAAATACTTTAAGATAAGTATTTTAATAATTTAAAAGAAATTTAAATTTCCAAAATATTTTACATCTTGGGTAAAAAATTCAACTTTTTATGTACGTTATTTTATTTATTCATAACGTACTACATATGTCTAAAAAATTAATTATTTTGAGTGAAAATTTTGATAATTGTTTCTTTTTTTCAGAGCCGGCGTTTCCATATTATATGTTGATGAAGTTTATATTTACAATATGTGCTGTTTTGTTGTTAACTTTCTTAGTATTTATTGTTTATTCTTCTTTAAGAAGATCATCCTGGTGAGTTAAATTTATAAATATCAGTGATAAAAAAGATTTATTTTTCAAACGTTTTCTATCTGTAGTTCATAAAAAAAAATACTGATACATGTTTGCTCAATTTCTTGTTTTCTTTTTCCCAAAAAAATATAAGAAAAGCAGAATGATTTAAAAATAAAAACTGAAATATATGTAGTATATGAGGTATGATCAAAAAATACGGTGAACTATGTTATAAAAAAAAATAAAATAAAAAAGTTACCTTAAATATGAATTAATCTCCTTCAAAGTACTGTCCTTGGCTAGCAATACACTTAACCCAATGTTGAATCCACGACTGGAAGCATTTCTGGAAGGCTTCTTTTGGAATGGCTTTCAGCTGCTATGTCGTGGCCTTCTCAATGTCAGGAATAGTGTCAAAACGTTTCCTTTAGCACATTTTTTATTTTCAGAAAGAGCCAGAAATCACATGGTGCTAAATCTGGTAATTAAGGAGGATGTAGACAGACAGGAAGACTTTCAGCGGTCAAAAACTCGTGAATCAAAAGCGACTTGTGGCACGGCACGTTGTCATGATGGAGAAGAAAGCCGTTGGTCTATTTTTTAGGTCTCTTTCTTCGCACATCATTTCACAAATGTTTGCACAGACCTGTAGGAGATGTTAAGTTCTTCAGAAAGCTCTCAAATAGTCATTCACCTGTTTGAACGAACAAGTTCGGCCACTTTTTGCACATTTTCATCTGTTTTTGAGGTCGAAGGACGTCCCGACTGTTCCTCATCCTTAACAGACTCATTTCCACTTTTAAATCGCTCATACCACTTGTAAATAGTCTTCAAAGTTACCACATTATCACCATACACTGATTTTAACATTTTATAAGCTTCTTTTGCACTTTTTTCAACTTGAAACAAAACTTAATGTTAATGCGTTGTTCAAGATCCATGTTTCACGACAGACATTACAAACACGACCTCACTGTAGCAGCTATAGAAGCAGACTGACAAGCCGGAATGTGTTTAAACTTCTCACTGCCTGTCTCAACACATGAGGATATGAGACATATTAGTTGAAATAGGTGCAGCTGTAATAAGAAGTAATTGCTGCTGTAATAATTCATTCACCGTATTTTTTTTATCACATCTCGTATTTTCTTCATTTATTTATCCAGAATCTATCCTAGGTTGGACAATGGAGCAAAGGCTCCATTGTTTTGTACCTCATTTATTTGTACCGTGTTCTATCTCTCCACCTTAGTTTTATTTTAATGCATACCTATTTATATTTTGCTTCTTAACTTTGTTTCGCCATATTTTCTTGATATCCATTCTTTGTGGAATTTTTTCATTTACTTACCGTTTGAACATTTCCAAAACCATTCTTCCTTCTCTCATTCTCTTAATGTGCGAAACTTATTCTCACTTCCAAGTCTGACACATTTTCTTTATTTATGAAATTCCAGATTCCTCTTTGCATTGTGTGTCATGTTTCTAAGAAATTCCATTTGCTTACCTTATATTTTATTTTATTCCTATCCATTTGTATATTACAATTTTTATGAAATACATCTTGTTTAGAACTTCATTAATTTTCTTCACACTTCCTTCCTCCATATTAGTCCTCTTACATTCTGACAAAAAATTTTTACACTCTGTATTAAAAAAAAGTTGGTAATGACCAGTGACAGTAGCTGTTTCTAGATTGAGGTGTTAAGCAAGGATGTCTAGTGTTTCACTGATACTATTCAACATTTACATTGTAGTGTAATAAGGAATATATACCAGTATTAGAAGATAGAAAAGAAAGAATAGATACAGAAGGATGAAAAAGATGTGTAAGGTTTGCTGATGATATAGTAATTCTAGCTGATTGCATACACTTGCTTTAGAGATTTTTAACCAAATGGAAGTAAACTGTAAAAGTGAGTAGTGGTAAGGATAAATGGATTGGAAAAGCGCAAAGAAAATAAAAGGAAGGGCAGCAATGACAAAGGAAACCTTCAGTAAGAAGAGGAAAATATTATGTAGTAAAAATCTGGACTTAGAATTAAGGAAAAGGAAATTAAATAAAAGGTAAGCCAAATGTTATGTATGGAGTGTTTAGTTCTTTGGAAATAAAATGTGAATGTTGAGGAAGAGGGAGAAGGGCTCGATTGATGCTTTTGAGATATGGATATTGAGAAAGATGGAGAAAGTCAGATGGATAGATAAAGTGAGAAATGAAGAATTAATAAACAGAATTAAAGAAGAAAAACACTTATTTGGGAATTAAATAAAAGTAAAGGAAACTGGTTGGACATGCAGTTAAAGGAGTGGAGTTTTGACAACTGCATTGGAAGAGTCGGAGAGGAAGCGAGAAAGAAGGATTAAAAGAGGGGCTTAAATAAGTGGGATAAAGAGATGGCTTGGGTTAGAAACGGATGAAGACAGTAATAGCGTAAAGACCTGCTCGCAGGGAGAATAGTAGATGAAATATAGTAAGAGGAATCATCTTTAATAAACCCAACAGACATTTCTCAACTTCATTGTGAACATAAACAAAGTTCACAATGGAAAAAGAAATGATAAAATTTCTGAATAAAATATGAAAATTTATTACTTGTATACAGATAACAAACTTATTATTTGTATAACCGTAACAAATTATGACACATTATTGAAATGTTTACAGAGATACAATTTCATCAGGTCTGGAGCAGTTTTAACAGTCTGTGCATTCTAAATAGTTGTATTTGATCTCAGTGGAGCTTGCATTCAAAGCATTTTATAATAAGAAATACATCATTTAATGTTAAAAACACAGTGTTTATACTCTCTTTTTTGTTACCTGTTATTTTCAAGCTTTTTTTTTTGTTTAATCTCTGGAATCACTGTTAAGTTATATCTTCAGAGGATGAGATGAATGAATTGTAGCGTGTATGAAAAATGCCATGCCTGACCGGGATTTGAACCCGGGACCTCCGGATGAAAGGCCGAGACGCTACCACTTGGCCACAGAGGCCGGCAAGCTTCTCAAGCTTTTGATCAAACAATTCTGCATCATCAAATTTCAGATTATTTGGCAACTTTGTGTTTTCTTAAAAGAAATTACACTTCCAATCATCATGATATTCTTGTTTTTGATATCTGTTTTGCTAAACAGAGGAAATAATTTAATAACAGCCCCCTTATTTCTGTGGCAGAACTGATTAGTTTGAAAAGCCAGTAATAACTCTATAAACTAAAACTGTCAGAGATAAGGACTGTTATATGTTTCTAATAATCTTTCTTAGTGTTTGAATCTTGATACTGTTACTATTATAACTCTGAATTAGTATATTAATTAGTGATTAGCATATTTTAAAATAGACTAGTTCGTATACAAATTGTATATCGCATCAATTTTTTAATTCTCAAAAATTCTTTCAAAATGACATTTGATCTTTTACATAATCAAATAGATTTTCGATTTTGTCTGAATGCCCCAGCTTCAGCTTCCTGTTAGCAAAACTAACTAAAAATTTGTTATTTATAACAAATGTTATACTGTACTTTTCATTAATAAATAATTTTTAATGTTTTCATAAATTACTTTCTATTACATTCTATTACTTTCTAAACACACATTAATTACATTCTAATTGAAACATATTAATTACATATCATAATGTTGATTACCTGTGGGTTGATTACCCAAGCCTTCTCATTTATCCCTCTTATTTACGCCCCTTATTTAATCTTTCTTTCTTGCTTCCTCTTCGACTCTTCCAATGCAGTTGTCAAAACTCCACTCCTCTAACTGCATGTCCGTCCAACCAGTTTCCTTTACTTTTATTTAATTCCCGAATAAGTGTTTTTTTTCTTTAATTTTGTTTATTATTTCTTCATTTCTCAGTTTATCTATCCATCTGACTTTCTCCATCTTTCTCAATACCCATATCGCAAAAGCATCAATTGAGCCCCTATCCCTCTTCCTTAACATTCACCTGATATGTGAAACATATATTCATATGTTTTTACATATGCTGTAAAATATGTTATCATGTCTCATTAATTACATTCTATTACTTTTATCATAAATATATTTCATTTTATTTAAACAAGTAAATATATACTTCTCACTGTAAAATCACTTTATTGAAAATCTTGTCCTTTTTCAGATATTTGCTGAAACCCAAACTTTAATTAACCTAGATTTCATCTAGCCCACTTTAATTACTAAGGTTTTACTGTTATAATAAAATGTGAAAAACTCCCCAGGTGAATGTTTTAATTCTGTGTAGTATTTACTCAAGAAAAGAAAAAATCTTAGCGACAGATTTCAAGAAAAAATAAGATTGAAGTTAATAAAGACTGAAAAAATCTAGTGGGAATTTTTTTACAATTTTTTATCCAGATTAATCTTTTCAAAAATATTAGGACTGGTAATTGTTTTTCTTAAATATATTTGCTTATATTTTTTTTTTCTTTTAAAGGAACTCTGTTAAAAAGAAACAACCAGATCGACAGACGTTTATTCATATTCCTGATGAGAAGTATTTAAAAGAACTTCCAATTAAAAAGTTTTTAGCATATTCAAATGAATTATTGACTGACGATGATAAAATGAAGGCCGAATTTCTTAGGTTGGGTGCTCTGAGTGCTCAAATTCAGCAGAATTATTCAGTAGCACAATTGCCTGAAAATAAAAATAAAAATAGATATATTAATATCTTACCATGTAAGTATTAATTAATAATACTTTTATTGCAATTTTATTATCATTATTATTATTATTTTTTTAATCATGCAAATTTATGTTATTGATGGACAAATGAATTTTAAAGAGGTTCTTTTATATTGATTGAAAAGTTTTTGGATGTACACAAAGACCAACAGTGATTCTGTAGTGAGCTTGTTACAGCAGGAAATATTAAAATGTGAAAATCAATATTACATTAATGAACACATGTATGATCTGCATTTCCAGTCTTATATGCTGTAAAATATGTTTCAAGTAAGATTTAATACTTGATTCAAAAACTTAAAACATGGATTTGTAAAGATTCAATCATTTCACTTAGGTTTTGGGATAAGTTACCTAAATAAACTAAAACAGATCTTGTGAATGACAAAATTAATTCGTAATTTATTGAAATGTCTTAAGGAATATATTAAGAAATGCCAAAAAATATATACTGTAAAAAACCAGATCAATGAAAACACAGGTAATAAAAAAAACTTGTAAAAAAAATTTTATGAAATAGTAGAAAATAAAGATCAATTTTCAATAGAATATTTCACATCAATAATTCTGATGAAATTACTAATTTTAAGAAATTTTATAAGAAATTAAATTTTTTTAAAGTAAAACATCCATATCTAGACAAAAAGAAAGTGCTCTTTCACCACAATAATGAGCCTGTACACATATCTCAGTTTGTTGCTACAAAACTCTATGACCTACTGTTCAAAGTACTTCCATATGCCTTCTGTATTTCATCATCTTTGGCTCCCAGCAATTACACTCATTTTTTCAATTTTGGGAAGATCCCAAAACTGAAAAAATTAGTTTTTGAAGAAGAGATTCATCAAATTGGATGAAGAGATTCATTTAAATGATTAAGTCATATTGAGGCGACTCAATTGTTTTACAGTTGGAAGTTTGTTAATCTAAAAGTAATGATTGCAAAGGGCTACATTGAAAAATTAAAATAATTTCTAAAATATATTTTGTTTAATGTGTCAGTGCAAAAACTTTCCAAACAATCCTCATATAAGTAATTTAAGATTTAATGCGATCTTAGATTTTTCATATCACATTCAAATAAAATAAGATTTTTAAAATCAGAACTCACAGGTGTTTTTTTAGATATATTTATTAAACCTCTCAAATAAAGTGTGTGTAAATTTTTCAGACAATCAAAATTGTCTTTACCGTCAACCAAAATGTGTATAATTTAGACATTGTAAAATTACACCGACTTAATTTTTATGTATAATGAAAAATCTGGCAGTCCATTGAAAAGATGGATATTCATCTTACATCAGATATTAGTTTTGATTTTTACAATCTCATTAGAAGATTTTTTTGTTATTCTTACAGATGATGTGACACGGGTTGTACTAGAAGATTCTCTAGATTCTGATTACATAAATGCATCTTATATTAAGGTAAACTTGAATCATTGGCAATAAGGATAACATATATTTAAAAAAGAAATCTTTTGGATGTATAATTATGTATGCAGTTGTTGACTGTTTAACATCTGGTGTAAAATAAGTGTAGAGGAACATGATGCAGTATATTATTAATTTATAATATTGTAAAGTCATATAAATAGTTCTAAAATTAGTGTTTGATTTTAATTACAAGGGACATCAACAATTAACAAGACAAATTGATATAGAAAAAAACTATTTATTCAACAACAATGAAACTTACACTACTTTTCAACATAGTCTCCAGCAACATTTAGACACTTATCCCACTGTTCTGTGAGTTTTCTGATCCCACAGTGTAAAAGTATTTACCTTGCAGTTTGAACCATTCTTGTACCACTTTTTTGACCACTTCGTTGTCGTCAAGCTATTTACCATGTAAAGGTTCTTTAAGTAGACTGAACAAATGTAAATCAGATAGGGGGAGGTCTGGGCTGTAAGGAGGATGTTGTAACACCCCCTAACCAACTTCTTGAGCATTTCTCCAGTCCTCTGAATGATGAGGAAGCACACGTTGTCATGCAAAAGAATCACACCTTTTGAGAGAGCGCCCTGACATTTTCACCTTATTGCGGGTCTCACTTTTTGTTAGAACATGTTAGAATAGTACTTTATAATCATGATATGTTTTTCTAAATAGTCACTAAAAATTGTGTCTTGCAACTCCTAGAAAATTATCAACATCACTTTACCAGCCGACATGTGAGTTTTGAATTATTTTTATGGATGAATCTGAATATTTCCACTCAAAACTTTGCCATTTGGATACAGGACTCAAATGGTACATAAAAAGTCATCATTATCTTCCTCTTCAAACCATTCTTTTAGCTTACAACAAATGTGAATCCGGATGGCTTTATAGGCTTGAGTCAGCTGTCTTGGAACCCATCTCGAACACGTTTTGCAATAATTCAGCATGTCATGAATGATTGAATGGGCAGTTCCAACACTAATATTACACAAACTAGCAATTTGAAAAATTTTGACCCTCCAGTCTTTGTGAATAAGATCATTTATGCGATTTTGCAGTGCAGTAGTCAAAAATTAAACTGGTCTTCCAGAGCAACGGAGATCAGTCACACTTGTTCTGCCTGAATTAAACTGTTCCATCTACTTATTACTGTCATTTAAACACTTTTCTCTATACTGCTTCAAAATTCTTAAGTAAATCTCTGCCGGTTTCAAATCTTTTTATAGCAAAAGTCTTATCAGTAATATTACTGTTCCAGCATATATGTTTCAAGCGGTGCTATATTCTGAAATTAACAAAAGAGGTTTTGTTTAGATTAATTATGATCAAACAGCTGATTAAATGTGTTACCAAAGTTGCCAACTTGATCCTCAGAAAGTTTCATCGTCATTGAACCATTTTTCTCTATTTCAGTTTGTCTCGTTAATTATTGAATGTCCCGCTAACAATATACTAGATATAAATTTTTTATATAATAACTTTTATTAATAATTGATTTGGTTGGTCAGTAATTGTGACTGGTTTTTTTCTGTTTAGGATGATATTGATCACAGCATAGTGTATATAGCATGTCAAGCACCTAAGGATGATACAAGTATTGCGTTCTGGAAAATGATTTATCAATGTAAAGTGCAATCTATTGTAATGCTTTGTAATTTTACTGAACAAGGCAAGGTAAGTAATTTGTTTCTAACAGTTGCATTTATTATTTGTTGTCAATGATCACTATCAATAATTTCACTTTTTATTATAAAAAAATTAAATGGAAAAATCAGCAGTACAAGATAGTTTAAAAAATAGAAAAAGCTTAGCAGATAATCAGATATATATTCAATAAAAAAATGCTTTTATCAAATACCTAAAAATCAGACATTATTATGACACAATTTAAAAAAAAAAACAGAATTTGTATGCAAGTGCTTGTGCACATACATATAATATACACTTACATGTTTGCATGTGAGTGCATATTGTAATTAAACATGAACATTAAAATATAAAAAAGCACAAAAAGATAATAATTAGACAAATTTTGTTAAATCCAATAAAGGATAGGAACATATTTAGACTGTTACCATGTGCCTAATTTAACATCGGCGGACGCAATGCGGTAGCAGCTCAGGTGTTATAATGTTATTTGTCTAACAGTGCAAGTTTTTCTTAACTGTTTTTTTATGAGTTCTTAAAGGGTCACAACAGAACTGTCCATACAGGTGACTGAATTTTGACAAAAACCTTTTTTCATATTTACAAACCCTAGTTTGATCATCTGAATTACAATCTAAAAAAATAAATTGTTGGTTAGTTTTCATCACTAAATTGTTGGTTAAATTTTAGAGTTCTTTTAGCACTGTACCATACACTGTTTTATAAACACTCACATAAATTCCTGGAACATTGTTCTTCCACTATTTTATATTAAATTACTTGAAAATAATGTAAAAATTTAACTGATTTTAAAATTTGCAATTATAATATTATTAAATAAAATTTATTTATTTAATAAATACTTCCAAACACAGAATGAAATTTGAGACACTCGATAAACATGTGAACAGATCACTGACTAATTGTCTCCGAGTCAGGGCATTGAGTCTGACATTAGTCAATAATTATTGGTAATAAATATATATCCTGTTCCAGTTGTGAAAAAGCCTTCCTTCTTCAGTAAATTTAACAATTTACTCAAACGAAAAAATCTGTAAAAAAAAATGCTATGCTTTCCAGGACTGACTACAACGCGCAATAAATTTTGAACGATTGAAACACCTAATCCGAGGCTAGAATTTACTTCTGCTTCTTATCATTGATAAAGAGAAAAGTTGAAAAGGTATCCTTGATGAAGAAAATAAACATCATACTTTGTAGCCAAAGTGCACAGGTTTTCCTTTCATAAACATTTTACAAGAAAAGTGACCAAAGTATGTTATCATCTATTGAAAGCTGGTGAAAAAAAAGATCGTATTTGCTGAAGTTTTTATCCAGAAGATCCGTGTAAAGGTACACTGTATTTATGTGATGAATAAATATGTCAATTACAATGAATCATTCTGAATATTCATTGCTGCTGAAGTTGTGAAAATGCAACATTAATTTTTTTTTAATCTAAATACAGACGTAATAAATAATTAATAATAAGATAAGTTTACATACAAAAATTATCCCTACTTCCGAGTGCATAATAATCAGTTAAAATAATATTATGTATTGGGATTTATTCTTATTTAAATTATTTATAGGTCATCTCAGAAGAAAAAAAAAGATTAATAATGAAATAAATAAACTCACCTAACAACAATTGTGATAAATTTCATTGAAGTGCTTTCGAAACATAATTATTCCATCATCAGGAACTCAAAAATGTTTTTTTCTTAATTTTATTAAAATTAAAACTTCATAGTCTGTTTAAAATGTGTAGTCTGTGTCTCCATCGTTATCTAGATAACATATGACGACCGCTGTTACACAATTTAGATAGACATTTTACACAGCTATAAAGTTTTAGTTTTAAAAAAAATTAAAAAAGTAAAACATATTTTTGAGTTCCTGATGATGGAATAATTACGGTCTGAAAGCACTTGAACAAAATTTATACAGTTATTGGTAAGTAAGTTTATTTATTTCATTATTATATAATCATACAAAAGGGTCATGCTTGATAAAATTATTAAATTTAATGAAAAATAATGTAAAATACTTCTTACCAACAAAAGTTTTTCCTATTATTTAATAATATGAAAGATTTTTATTAAAACATGCTTCTTAAAAACAATAAAAAAATATTATTTCATGTAATAATAACGCAAAACAAGTTGTGTTGCATTATCACAACTTCAGCTGTATTAACAAATTTATTTGTTAGAGGGTTTCCAAGAACAAAACAGAAGGTTTGAGAATGAAATGATCAGGAGAATGCAAAGAAAGTGTGTAGAAGAGGTAATAGGAAGAAAGAAAACTACAAAGAAGGACAAAGTGGAGTTTGAGAATGTGGTCCTAAAGTGGCCAAAATCAAAAAGAGAAAAAGAAAATAAATTCTTGTATTTTTTATACAGTTTATTGATTTGCCAATTCTTAAAAAAAAAAAACTATTTCTAGAAAAGATTTAAAATATGTTTTAATGTATTTTTTTTTTTAAATATTATGAAATATATTTCTTTTTTCAAGAATAATAAGCTTCTGTAGCTGAAAATTTGTAGGCAATGTTGATTTTTTTTTTTTTTTTTCATTTTTTATCCCTGCAATTTTGCTATTTCTGATTATTTACTGTTGTGGGGATAGAGCAAGTAGTAAAATATTTACAGTAAGATAATGTAAAAACCGGAAAGTTCTCTAAGTTTTAAAAATATTAAATTTAATAATATTCATTCAAAATTATAATTTTTAACTTATTAAGTTAACTTAATATTGCTTTGCATTATTAATTGTACATCATTATAATTATGTTTGTTTGTTTGTTTTTCCAGACAAAATGCCATTGTTATTTTCCAGATGAGCAAAAAACTGTATCATTTGGTGATATGACAATTATGTGTACTCAGAAAAGAATATGTCAATTGTATGTAGAACGAACATTATCACTGACCAAGGTATTTAAATTATATTTTTGCTAGTTTTTATAAGATTTACTCTTAAAGACAAAAGTAAAACAGCTTTCCAACTGCAATACAGAATCTAACAATATTTTTTAACTTATCTTATTCTCCAATTTTTACATTAAAAGCACTTTCAAGGGTTTTCCTCATCGTCAGTTAATCAAAACATTTAATAAAATTATATATTATAATTAAAACATTGCATATACTGTAAAATATTTAGTTACAAGTTAAAATAAAATAAAAATAAAGAATAAAAATTGCTGTACAATATTGTATGTATGGCTGGACACAGACAATTTTTTATCTTTATTTTTATTTTAACTTTTGACTATATATTTTACAATATATGCAGCAATTTTTAATGTTTTAATTATAATGTGTATTTTAAAAAACATTTTGATTAACTGTCGATGAGGGAAACCCTTGAAAGTGCTTTTAATGTAAAAATTAGAGAATAAGAGAAGATATGAAATATTGTTAGATTCTGTATTGTAGATGGAAAGCTTAGTTTACTTTTGTCTTTGATATAATTAGGTACACAGGAAGATATGAACAAATGCAATAAAAAAATAATTAATTTTACTAAATTAAATATAATACATTAACAGTACATTGTTTTTCAATAAATGATTGAAGTATTAATTTTTTATTTTATATTTTTTTCTTTCCGCTGCAGTAATCATTATCTGATATTGGTATTGTGTGCTGACAGTTTAAGAAACTAACAGTCTATCAATAGTTTAATGTACATCATTACTGGAAATAGCCTTCGTGTAACAGCAGATTTTATCAATAATAGTTTCTATAAATGTATTTTTGTCAAAATTAGCCTAAAGATTTAAATTTAATCAATGCTGCCATTTCCTTTTACTTACTGAAGGTTAAGCAAAACTAATAAAGTGGAACACAACCTCTGTGGCTGAGTGGTAGCGTCTCGGCCTTTCATCTGGAGGTCCCAGGTTCAAATCCTGGTCAGGCATGGAATTTTTCACAAATGCTACAATTCATTCATCTCATCCTCTGAACATATACTTAACTGTGGTTCCGGAGGTTTAAAAAAAAAAAAAAAAGGTGGAACAGAATTTATCTCCAATCTCCTTTCCCATAAATGAATATTTTTTTTTTTTTTTACCGCTGGAACCACCATTAGTTATTGCTTCAGAGAATGAGACAAATGATTTGTAGCGTGTGTGAAAATGCCATGCCTGACTGGGATTCAAACCAGAGACCTCCAGATGAAAGGCCAAGATGCTACCACTTGTGCCATGGAGGCTGACATAAATGAATATATACACCGACTTAAAGAACATGAGTTTAAAAATCCATGACGATTGACAAAAAAACCAATTATTTGTTTAATTTTTCTGGATTTTTAATCTGTAAATGATAAAGGACATCGACATATATTTTCTTCTTCTGAAAATAAGCTTATGTTGAATAATAGTATATGGTATTCAAAAATAAACTTCAAATATTCTTTGCTTGTTCTAAACAAAGTTCTGCGTTCAAGGAGATGATATCAGTTTCAATTCTGAAGACTAACATTGTGGCTTGTTTAAAAACCCTATATCTTTTTATCTTATGATTATTTATTTCAGAAAACCTTTTTTATTGTAATCAGCTGTAGTGTTTAGTCTTTTAGTAGTATCAACTATGTTTCTTTTTGATCTGCAAATAATACCTATGAACATATTAGTTATTTTGATATATTTTCTCTATACTGTGGCTGATATTCAAACTTTTGCTGCTATCTCTCTATTTGATTTCCTTATATCACTTTATACATGCCTATTGCTTTCATTATTTGTCACAATTGAAAATAGACCTACAATGAACATTATCATTGTCATAATCAACATAAATGTTCATAGAAATACTTATATCGATAGCAAATTACTTTGTTTTCTTTCTCTTTTTTTTTTTTTACTTTTTAAAGAAACTTTAATTTTGTTTATGACAAAATTTGTTATTTGGTCATATAAACACATGGCCATTGCTATTGTTAAAAAGGTTTGTTGGCTATTTTGTAATATCACAAATGCTGTCAATGTAATAAAAATAATTTTCCTAATATAATAACTACTTTAAACAGTACACAGACTTCAGGCACTTATATAACGTATCTGTGTAACTGAAAAGTATATTTGAAACCTCTGGAACCACAGTTAAGTATATCTTATCTTCAGAGGATGAGATGAATGAATGCGTGTGTGAAAATGCCATGCCTGACCGGGACCTCTGGATGAAAGGCCAAGCGCTACCACTCGCGCCACGGAGGCTGGCAGAACATGAACATGAACCTAATTTTGTTTCTACTCGCATTCAGATAACATTAAAATAATATAAAAGTTTTAACTTAGAAAAAAATTAATTTTTAAATTAAACATCTCTAGTGTAGAGCAACAAATAATCAAGTAAATGCGTAAAGTTGCTTGGCCATGTTAGCAAGTCACACACAAAGTTGTTTTTACTAAGTCTATAGAAATTTACTAATTATATACCTATACTACGTTTTTTAACTGAATTAACTTCACTGACAACAGAGGATTTTCCTCATAGTATACTAAGTTCGATGGTTTAATAATTCAACGCACTAGAGAATTTTTACCGGATGAATTGAGAAAACATACAACTTGTGCCAAATTGGGTCACCATTAATAAGAAGTCAATTTTAGCTTGAATTTCCATTTCCTGGATGATAAATTTTTTATTACTCAGCACCAATCACATCAAATGACGATCGTTTTTTGTAATTTTACAAATGCTGTCAATGTAATAAAAATAATTTTCCTAATATAATAACTATTTTAAACAGTACACAGACTTCACGGACTTATATAACGTATCTGTGTAACTGAAAAGTATATTTGAACCTCTGGAACCACAGTTAAGTATATCTTATCTTCAGAGGATGAGATGAATGAATGCGTGTGTGAAAATGACATGCCTGACTGGGATTCGAACCCAGGACCTCCGGATGAAAGGCCGAGACTCTACCACTCCGCCATGGAGGCCTGCAGAGAAAAGTGAAACTGAAAAGTGTTTACATCTCAAAAAATCCAGTAATGGATTTTTTTTTTGTTTTAGGAAAATGAAGATGTTTGTCTAGCAGTAACACATTTTCATTTTTATGATTGGCCTGACTTTGGTGTGCCATCTGAACCAGAAACAATGTTAAAGTTTTGTAAAGTGGTACGTGCAGCATCTGTTGGTAGTGGGATGATAGCCATACACTGCAGGTAATGTATTAATAGAGAAGGACATCTGAATTTTAAATATGAATGCTGTCACAGTTCTCTCAGTTAAATGTCAAAGGAATATTTTCAAAATATTCTGGTTCATAATATACAAAGAATACAATTTTAAATTCATTCAGTGCTTTTGTATTGATTTCCATTACAAAAGCTTAAATATTTTATAATATAAATATCTAATTATGCTGTTAAACATTCAATTTTTTAAAATACAGCAGCCAGTCAATTTGTACTTGTAAGACCGTTTATTCAAAAATGACTGTGTGGATGTATACATTAGTAGTAGCAGGCCTTTTCTTATCCAGTACTGGCACCTTGCCTCTTACTTACTGTGAAATTCCTGGAATAGAAAATAGAATCCTCCAACAAATCCATACATTAGAATGTCTTCCATGTTGTATATCCAGAAAAATCTGTTGTTGTTGAAGTATCCAGTTCTGTAATTATTCCAGTTGATATTGTTCTATTCTGTAGGAAATGTTTGGTACTTATTTTATAAAATTATTGGCTAGTTTTGTAACTATCTTTATTTTCTAAAGTATTTGAAAAAATTATGAGAAATCAACTGTAAACTTTATTTGAAACGCTTAACAAATCTTCAGCATGGTTTTAGGAAAAAATTGTGTACTGACCACAGCCTTTTCTCAGTTTTTGAAAATATTTTAAATTCCATAGATAAATAAAAAATCCTATTTTCAATTTTCCTCCAAAAAACATTCCTTTTAAGTTCCACATTTTTTACTGATGAAGAAATTTAATAGATATTGTACCAGAGTAGTTACTTAAACAATTGGTTATTGTTATACCTTAAAAAAGTAGTTGAAATTTAATCTTTTGATATGAATATAAATATAAAATTTAGGTCCTCACTTCAAGATTTAGAACATTGAGTGCCTCAGAGAGTGATTTCAATGCTGGTTTTTTTATTGTTTATTAATAATCTTTCTCAAAATCTTGAGACATTCATTTTAACCCTTTTCACCGATGGGATGACTGTGTCTATATTTAAAAATAATTATTGAAAATTCTATGAAAGCAGCTAAAAAATTATTTCTATGGATGGATTGTAAAAATGTAACTTTAAATATGGAAAAGTACTGCATTATGCTTCTCTGTTAGACATAACATAGACATAGATAGTTAAATGTTATATGTAACATTACATAGATAGAATAACTGTTAACCATAGCAATAGTATTTCTGTTGCCTATAAAACAGAATTTCTAATTGTTTTTAGATGAAATGTTCTCATGGGATAATCAAATTGATTTCATTTATAACAAAATCAAGCCGTACTGTTTTACACAATGAAGTCCTTAGTAAAATGCTAAGCTTATCATTAATTTTTATTATGCTTACATATTCTTTATAAAAATATAATGCCTTTTGGATTTCCTTCAAATAGTCACAACAAGTTTTTAAAATACAAAAGTGTGCTATCTGAGCTTTATCTGGTCTCCATAAGTACAAATATGTAGACCTATATTTAAAAGATTAAATATGTTAACTTGTGTTTATATTTATGAATGTGCAATCTTTGCTGAAAAAAATGGTCACTTACCAAGAATGGTCCTAAAAATTATCTATCTTTACCAATCCAGACAAAAGAATTGTTTTCACATAACGTAAACTAGTTAACCAGAAAGGGTCCATTAATTTAAAAATACAATTCCCATTAATTTATTTAAAATATAATTATAAGATTTTATTTTATGAAAATAATATTACTTTGACGATGAATTTTTTAAAAAAAATACTAATTAAAAACCACATATGCATTTATTTTATATGCAGATAGATTCAATGTGTATGTAAATGTGTACTTAAAATAATTTTCAATAACGGCTTCTGAATCATGAATTATTTTGTAGTAACATTTTATATTTACTGTATTTTACCTAATATTTCAAGTATTTATATCTATATTGTTAATATGAACTTAGTATTCATATATATTTATCAATGCATATTTTTTATCTTATAATTTAAAAAAAAAATAATTAATCTTATAAAAACCTGATTTATATATTGTATAATTATGTACCTGTAAAAATAAATATTTATTTATTTAAAGAGATTCGAAGATGGAATATAGGTGGGATTTGGATAGATAATTTGTAAAACAAATCCTGTTGTTCAAAATAATACACTTCTTTTTCCTTTAGGCAGTTTCTGCTGATAAATTCTAACTATTTGTATAGAAATTAATGTATACAGAATCCAAGTAAGTTATCCTCAAGTTTGTCGTGAAGAATTTAAAAACAAATTACTTGGTAGTACTTTTGATTTTTTTTTCTCACAGTACAGGTGAATATTTTTTAAACCAATCAAATATTTCACATTACAGTTAAAAAGGGCTGTGGAACTTCGGTTTTCTTCAAAGACAACTTAAGTCTATAAAAAGAATTTTTTTAAATTCACACTGTAATAAATTTTTAAATATTGCTGTAAAAGATGTTGAGAAATAACATTTTATGTGGAACAATGAAATTGTTTGAAAATAAATTCCATTATTTTATTTTTTGATTGCTTTATAGTACTTATTATTTGAGCATGCCTTAAATGTTTAAAAGTGCATAGTGATTGTTTTGCTTAAGAGGTAGGCTTTCTACATCCAAGAAAAAACAGCTCTCTGAAGAAAAAAACTGGAAACTTAGTGTAATTTATCAAGGAATTTCAGTTTTCCTTATTAAGTAGGCATTATAATTATTATTTATCAGTAATATTTTAAATATATTAGTATTTCAAATTTAATAGTACTTAAAAATTAATTTAAATAAACAACTAATGTAAGATTGATTGTAATTAATTTGAATACTAATTTCATAAAATTGAATTTTTCTGTGTGATTTTAGTGCAGGAGTAGGTAGAACTGGAACATTTATAGCAGTTGATTTACTACTACGTCATATTGAATTAACAAAAAAGATCAGTGTATTCAAAACTGTGCTAAGGCTTCGAGAACAAAGGGCAAACATGGTTCAAACTGAGGTATTTATTACAATATATTAATAACTTGTATAGTATGTCCAAAACTTAATGCAAAATTTGAATTTGCCGCCATTTTTTGCAGTAAATTGTTGGCAACCATGAAAAAAGGACAATTTGACAGCTGAGAGTTAAGGGTTAGTAAAAATGGAGCGTTATATGAAACAACAACGGATTTTCATTATTGAACAATATTTCAAAAATAATGAAAGTTTGGTGGCCGCAGTTCAAAAATTTTGTATAAAATATAGTGTTGTAACCTCGTCAACTGTGAAAAGATTAATTGAAAAATTCAGGGAGACTGGATCAGTTGGAGACGCTAAACACACAGGTCATCCAAAAACAAGCCGTTCAAATGTTAATATCGAAGCAGTGCATGATAGTGTGAAAATGCAGGAACATCAATTCGGCGTCATGGACAAGAATTACAAATTTCAAGAAGCGCTCTACAGCGTATACTGACAAAAGATCTGTGTATCCATGCTTTCAAAATTCAATTAACACAACTGATGCATAATGACCATGGACAGCGAAGAGTGTTTGTGGAATGGATTATTGAACATCAACAAGTGGATGCTGATTTTTTGAGCAAAATCATCCTAAGCGATTAAGCACATTTTCACCTTGATGGCTTTGTTAATCGCCAAAATTGCCATGTTTGAGGTTCAGAGAACCCACATACGATTGTCGAACAACAGATACACCAACAACATGTCACTGTTTGGTGCGGATTTTGGGCTGGAGGTATCATTGGATCATACTTTTTTGAAAATGGAGCTGGTCAAGCAG
>JAAAKQ030495896.1:0-20903 GCA_010016005.3 Zanna intricata | reverse complement strand
AGTTCTTCACTATCGAAACCAGATGAATTTTCGTGGACCCCCGCTTACGAATTGTGAACCCCCATTTTTTTGTCACGTCAATGTAGACCCCCGTCGAGTCTCCCATGGACCCCTGGGGGTCCACCTGGACCACTTTGGGAATCAATGATTTAAAAAAAAAAATAAATATATATAAACAAGTATATAATATTAAATTATTATCTAACCCTAAAAATAAATATAATATTATAATAAATATAATACTAAAATAAATATATACCAGTATCTGATTAACACATTCACTGCAAATAATATATTTGTATTATGGTTGAAAACTTCTTTAACATGGATGGCAGCTTAATTTGCATAACTTTTGTATCTTTTCTTATTCAAAATTGATTGAATTCATTATAGCACTTGAGAAGAAGTATTCAGCATTTTATGTTGTTATTGTAGCCTAAACAGCATCCAAGAAAGGTAACACACATTTAAAAGTAAGTTCAGTAGAATGCTGATTATCTGGATTGAAATTTAGCAGACTGAATCTGGATATTTAGAAAATGATAAATGATTTATCATAAATAACATTTACTGGATAACACACATAATAAAAAGATGAAAATATAAAAAAATAAATGTACTTCAGTTTAAATTAAAAAGATGCTTAGAAATTATATATAATGTAATAAAAAAAAACAGCTACAATAATAATTACAAAAAATCCAAGGTATACAAATTCTCTAATAAAAGAATCAGAAGTTTTAAAAATTACCTGAAAAAAATAATAATTACTACCATGCAATTTTATAACAAAATGTTATTTAAAAATTACATTGAAGATAAATTGAATTAAGTTATAGTGTGTTATAAAAAATATAATTTCTTGAAAATGACAAAAAAATAAAAAAATTTATAGTATATTTAATAGAATAAAACTTAAATGACAGCTAATAATCAAAATATACTTTTAAACGTTTTTTTTTTCTTTAAAGAATTTGTAACATATACTTGTTTTAATGTTGATTTTCATTTATGGGATCCAAGATCATGTAATAATCGTTTTAAACAAAGAATCTGTGTAGGATTGCATTCTTTTTGTCCCTCCAACCAGTCCATAGTGATAGACAAACCATTCATGAGAGTTTTTGTGCAACAGCCCTGGCTGCAAGTCATTACATCATACTTCATACTCAGTGGTGGCTCATGGCTAAAATTAGTGGGGATGCTGCTCCACAAAATTTTTTTCTGGGCCTTTTCAAGGTCATGGTTAAAGTTTTCTGTAAAATAAAAGAACCAAAAAAAAAAGCTAAAACCAGGATAATAATCTAATTCTACACTTTATCACATTCAAGAATATGGTACATGGTTTTTAAGCACAATGCACGCGTTGTAAAAAAAAAACTACCTTCCACCAGCACATCAGGGTTGGTACTGCAGAAGCGACAATGTTTTCTTTCCCTCACAGCCTTATGTGCAGCTTCCTATGTGCAAATGCACACAACATCAAAACACCACGCTGCTGGAACTGTGAAGCGCACAGTTCCATTTAAAATTTTTTGTATGGAATTAAAAGGCTTCATGTCAGAAGCCGACATGAAGTTTACTGACATGAAGGTTAAGGATTATATATTGTACAAGTGTACAGAAAGAATTAAAGAAAAAAGGGCTCAATATATAAAATGTTATTGATAATATCAAGTGGAAATAGGGGGTGCTGCAGTTTCACAATGTCTATCTATACATGAACCGCTACTGATCAAACTTGACCAATAATGCCATACCATGTTTGTGCTGTACAAACTGAAAAAGTGTCATTTAAAAACCCAATAAAAACAAAAATTGATAAAAATTAATTTTCTTTTGAGGCGAAGCTTTATTTAAATAGTATTTTAGACTTTTTAAATAGCATATAATTATTTTTTTAATTACCTAGTACAGATGTAATTAATCCAGATAGATAGACTTTTGGAAAAAAGGCATCACACTGTAAATTATTACTGGTAGCCCTGTATGACACGAAGAAATTGCCACTAGCAGCTCTATCACATTTCATGAGATTATCCTTATCAAATCCTCTCACAAATAATACAATTGGTGCAAGACTCTTAGGATTCCCCTCAAGGTTAACTGATGACAAGCACCAATCATTACATTGCTGATTGGAATATCCAAAGCCAAACAATATCTTACAAGAAATTGCTTATGTTTTTATGAGTAGTTTCTGAAAGATCATCAATTTCAACTGTGTTTTCCCTAGTCAACTGTCTCAAATCATCACAATTATTTTGCAACTCTGTATTGCTCTTTCAAAGTTATTTAATGCTACCAGTCAATTCATTAGTTCTACTATTATTTCTATTAGCTTTTTTCTTAAACTTCTTTTTTACCACAGCATCTGATTACAGCAAAAGAACACTCCAATGATTGACTCAAGTTTTTTCTCCATCTCCTTCATATTTATATGTATTTTATTAAATTAAACTTTGACACATTTTTGTCATCTGATATGATTTTCATAATTAAACTTATCTTTTATTCTTGCTACAGTTTTCATATCTTCAGAGCTTTCTTATCTTCTTCAATCACAAATTCAGTATCATCCTGATTCATATTAACACATGATTGTGAAAATCAGCTTAATAATTATTACATGGAATTTAATGTTGTCAAATTGATTTTATGTAAATTGAGTGCAATACATTATGTTAACCTGATATGGGATTTATTTCTGTTAATGAATATAATAAATGTTGTACAAACACAATTAGACAAAACAAGTGTCATAATAAGATTTTACTTTACTCTCATACAACATTTTTTAATATCCAATATCATCATAGTGTTTTAAATCTATCAGTCAAATAACAAAGTTCTAATTTTTATACTATTTATGAAGATGTGACATCTATATAATTCGTAGCTGTATAAATATCTTCAATAAGAATTCACTATCATAAATTAAATACAAAGTAAAGCAATGACAAGCATATTTATTACAAATTTTTTACTCAAAAAGTTTTCTTAAAATATAAAAAAGTCTAAACTGAAATGGCTATTTTGATTGTTAAACAATCATTAGCAATAAACAAAACATAGAAAGTATAAATAAAACAATTGGAAAAAAAAAGACTAATAATAATAATAATAATACTAAATATTTAATTGACAAATAATACTTAGAGAACGCTATAAATTACTCTTTTAAATAATTGTAGTAAATAAAATATGTAAATTTACCTTAGAAACCCTTCTACACCGTTTAAATCTTTAATTTATAATGCTCAATGGAGTGGGAAATTTAAATTATTTAGATGTTTATAAATCAAAATAATACACTTTACACTGTGACTGTTTTAAACATGTTTTGTTTAAAACATGTTGTTTTGTTGGGTGTTATTGAGTACTGCTAATTTTTTTTTTACTACATTTTTTTATTATTTTTTATTTTTTGTTTTATTTATACATTCTCTGCAATGTCTACTGATGATGATTGTTTAAAATCAAAATGATCATCTAGATTTAGTTTTAAAGTATATTCTTGCTTTCTAGTTTATCCCGCAAACTTATATTTTTATAATTTGCAAAGAATAAAAAGAAATTTACAAAGTTTACACAAATCACAAAAAAAAAATCTTATTAGTCTGTAATATAACAGATTTTAAAAAACTAGCTACAAAACTATGTTAATATCATACCTACCTTCTAAATGTAATAAATATTTAAGACAAAAATAATTCATTTTTTATTGTAGTGAAAAAATAAAATTATATTCTTATAATCAACAAAAAATGAATTGCAGTATGTAAATTAGCCTAGTTTATAAAAATATGCACATAAATATAACCTTAAAATTCCTACTAGAAAATGCACATTAATAATACTATTAATAATACTGTCTCGGTAAACATGTTTTAAAGAGATTCAACAAAATCCAAAACAAAACAAAAACATTATAAGTATATTTTTAAAATACATTCATGAAAAATATACTTTCTAATATTTTAACAATAAATCTATGGTTATACATTTAAATATTAATTATTATTGAGCTGCATTTTAAGATTATTCTTAAAAATTTAGTTTAAGATAATATAGAATATTTTCTCAAAGTACAATAATTAATTAATTTATCATTCATATTTATTTTAATAGAGTACTTAATAATTACAATTTATTGTGTGCAACTAACTAATTCATACATCAGTATTTATTTACATAAATTTAAAATGTATATTTAATGTACTAAATTTTGTTTGTAATTCTAAAAAACAAAGAAATTCAAAATATGGAAATAATCATTAAATTAAAACTATATTATAACTACATTCATAAAACAAGCATCAAAGGACATAACTTTTTTTTTAATCTATCAAAATATGAAAATTCAAATAAAACATAAAATAGATGAATGAGCAGTAATGAAATTGTGTACACAGAGATACCATATCAAATTAAACAAATTTATCATGGTTTCTGAAAATTCTAACACAAAAAAATTTTTTAAATCGGCTTACTTACATCATTTCATTTTTAGAATAATTATGACATTTGGAAGCATAGTTACCAATCCATGTACTTTGGAAAAGATGACAGGCAATAATAAACCACTATACTGTAAAAAACAGCAAGCAATAGTGTTTACCGTAATAAAATTTGAGTTGTGCCATACATTACCAATCATACACGTATTCATATTATAATATGTATATGCTTAAATATACATATTGTAATATCATCACAGGTTTATTTCTCAATGAAAGAGAGGATATTATATCTTATTGTATTTTTTGCATCCTAAATAATTATATATCTCTGATAAACCTTCAGTAATATGATTAAAAGGATTTTATTTATGGTAAAGAAAAGATTCCTAGAAATTAAGACTACAGTACAGCACAAATTATATATGTTAATTTATTTGTGTTATAGGTAACACTGCCACAAACAGTTTTATGAAAATGTCTTCAAAATAATCATTGTTGATTGGCTAGTAGTTGCTGTTTATTGATTTTTAAATAATTTGTTCAATAAACAGGTAGGAGTTGTCGCAAAATTTTCTCAAATATATCTATAAAATATAGCATCCAGTTTGTAATTAGGGAATTCTGTCATACTTTATAAAATGTTGTGTTATGAGATCAGTTAATTGTAATTCTCTGTAGATAAGCATTTCCATAGAATTTTATTTATAGATATACAGAACTTAATTGAGACACAGATAAAAAAAAAAGAAATCTGAGTTGAAAATTTCCCTACATTAGATGAGACCTCAAAAATTGTAGTGAAATTATTACGGATGGATGGCTGTATAGACTCATAGATTATTATTATTATTTCTATTTATTTGTGAGTTTATACTATCGCAAACAATCCTCATTATGTTTTTTATTATCCAGTTCTCCTGACTCTATTAAGAATATGAAATTATAAAGATAATCAAATCTGTACACTTTTATTTAAAAAAATTTATATTAGTTTCTGCTATACTGTTATGGTATTATTATAATTTTTATATTATATTTTTATTAATATAATATTATATTAATATTTTTTTAAATTATTATAATTTTTTTCATAATATAAAAATTAATAAAACTAATGAAGAATTATCTTTGAAAATTAGTTTATCTTTTTTTCTTTATTTCTTTAAGGAATGATTTTTTAAAATTTAATTTGTGCTTTTTTTAAACTCAGGATGACAGCATGTGACATGTATATATTAAGAAAATACTCTTTCTATCAATGCATTTTTAGATTACTTAGTATTATTTTATATTATATTAAATAATTTTAAACTGATTACAGTCCAGTTTATTTTAAAATGAAAGCTATAAAAATTTATCTTGAATCTGAGCTAACTTTAACTCAAAATTGTGCTTTTACAGATTCTACTATGGTCAATCAGAAAACTTTGGCCTGATAGAGAAATGGCATAAATATGAACAAATATCTATGATATTTCTCAATTACATTCCTC
Organism: Zanna intricata; assembly: GCA_010016005.3. NCBI lineage: Eukaryota > Metazoa > Arthropoda > Insecta > Hemiptera > Fulgoridae > Zanna > Zanna intricata. The sequence continues at coordinate 14,947 of JAAAKQ030495896.1, read as the reverse complement.
TTGATGATATGTTGCAAAGTTAAATAAACATGTATACTTAGTTGGTTGTTAGTTGCAATCAAGAAAAATAAACAAGTTTTGATATTATCTGAAAAATGGATAAAATTGAAGTTTGAGGTGTTATAAATTACTTTGTTTTGAAAGGTTTAACCCCGACAAAAAACCCCATCATACAAAAAGAGTTAGATTCCATTTTAAAGGATTCTCCCCCTCAATTCTGATGGTAAAAATATGAGCTATAAATTTAAATATGGCTGTATGTCTATTCAAGAGGATGAAACTTGGGACACCCAAAAGCTGATATGACTGATGAAATCATCAAAGCCATATTACATGATCATTGTCTGAAGATGTTGAAATTTCACATATCTCAAAGAGTTGAAGACTCTACCACTATATTTTACATAAAATTTTGGATATGAAAAAGTTTTCTACTAGATAGGTGGACATTTGTTTACAGCTGACAAAAAATGCATTTGACTTAATAATTCTCAAGAGTGTTTAGACTTATTTAAATGCACTTCCACTGAATTTCTTCAGTGTTTTTTTAACATTAGATGAAACAGGAATTCACCCTTATAACTCAGTGACCAAACAATGGGTAGAAGGAAATAAGTAAAAGTGAACCAAAAAAAGCAAAAATAGTTTCATCTGCAGGAAAAGTCATGGATACAGTTTTTTGAAATCATTGTGATGAAACGATTTTTTGAAATCATACCTGGCACCTTCTGCCAGGTAAAAAAACAAAGTTTAGTGATGATCCTGCATGTATGGATCATCACTAAACTTTGCTGCAAAACTCCATGACCTGCACTTTGTAGTGCTTTCATATGCGCCAGATTTGGCTTCCAATGATTACTTCCTCTTCCCAAACCTGAAGAAATTGCTTGTTGGATAAAGATTTATTTCAAATAATGAAGTTAAAGCTTAGACAGCCACTTCTTTTACAAATTGACAAATTCCATTATACTGAGAATATTAAAAAGTTGGAGTCATTAGTCTAAATTGTCAAATTAGAACGTGACTGCATTGAAAAATAAAAATCTGTGCAAAATCTTGTTTTCTTTGTCAGGCTGAGAACTTTCCAAACTCATCTCTTATAGTAGATTTTGCACTGTAGTACACTGTAAATTTAAAATCTGTAGTAAAGCACTGTAGTAAATTTAAAATCACTCACTCAGTGGTTATAAACATGGAGTGTAATGAATATGTAATTCAATGTTTTATAACATGTATAAAATTTTACTTTAATTTTGAGACATTATTTTTATACTTTGTAAGAAGAATTTCTCTTCTATTTCCACAAGCTTTACTCAGATGTTTGATGTAACAATGCTAGCCATAATAACTCTAATATAGATGGTGCTTTAATGTAGAAAAGCCAAAATCAATCACTCAATTTAGAAAAAATAAAATAAAATAAACAAGATTAAAAAAATTTTTTTCTTCATATATACAAAATAGAAAAAGAAAAAATCATTCAAAATTGCTCTAAAAAGAAAAACTAGCTTCCATTTAATTTCAAATGAAAAAAATTATGTTACTCTACATCTATATAAAACACTTACAAATATTAACTATGCTATAATACATTACACACAATTGATTACTTATCTAATTAGAAGTAGATGGTTAAAATTGGGGTAAGTATTAAACATTCTGGTCCCCCGATAAATACCACCATAATTAACTGTACTTTACTACCATTTTAAAACAGATTATTACAATCTAAAAGTATTTCATTCTTTTCTAATGTATTAATTATTTGAAGTACTCATGGCTTTCAAGTACTAATAAATAATAATTAAATTGTTAACTACTTGAATGAAAAATTCAGTTATATAAATTATTTAAATAAATGATTAAAGTAAAAATCAACAATTAGCAGCTATCAGTTACAAGTTTTTAAATAAATATATATATATATTTACAATATATATATATAATATTTACAAAAAACTTGATTAATAAATAAAGCATAAGAGACATTCTTTGAAAACATAGACTCATATAAAAGATAAAGTACTGGAAAAGATAAAGTACACCAGTACTTCAAATTTTATAACATAAAATAAATAGTGATATAAGTTTTTATACAATCAAAATATTAGTTTTTTTTTTTTAATTCTAGCCAGCTTGTTAACAAATAACCTGGTAATCTCAACAAAAAATTCACCAAGAATTTCATCTCGGCAAAAAACATTTCATAGAATAATTATATTCATCAATTCAAATAACAATCGTAGATAATTTTCTATAAAAAACAACTTCACCAATATACTATTTATTACTTTTTTATTAATTAAATTAAACAATTAAATCTGAAGGATCTGGACATGGTAATGGCAAAGGTGATCGTTGACGAACATCACATCCACCAGGCCAAGCACGAACAGGACTAGGTATATCCAAAACACTACGAGGTAATGCTTCAACAGAAAGACTTACTGGATCATTTAAACCGTTAGCTTTTAATCTTCTTTGAGCTGCAATTGTTGCACGTAGTGTTTTACGCTTCTGAAACAATTTGATAATACCAGTATATGTTTGTATAAAAAAAAAAGAAATTATTATCTAGTTAACAATAAATTTTCAAAACAGTAGATTTATATAATCTTTTATTATTTTTCTCTTTATTGTTATATAAAACAAAGAACAATGAAATTTCATATAGAGTTTACCATTGCATTGAATTGATATTTATATTTACAACATCTAGTGAAATTATTAAAAAATAATATTACTTTTAGTTTTAAATAATGATCACGTACATTTGAACAGATAACACTACTTGATTATGGATGAAATTGATGCAAGTCACACAAGTTAAAAAATAACTTTGTATTTGAATTTTTCTTCGTATTCTTCTTCTACAGTTTATTAAAGAATATTGAATACACAATGAAAATTTTATATGATTAAAAAGTGATCTGACTGGTTATTAACAACTACTTTATAAACTGTATGGAGCCTAGCAGTAATGTTAAGCCACATATATATGTTTTACATTTTTATAATTGTTATTTTATATATATGAGAGGAAATTTAAGCTCTACATTAAACAAACTTTTATTTTGTTTATTAAAACAACTATAAAACTTTTTAATTAAAAGATATACATTGTGGAACACCAAAGATGAAGACAATACCAATAAAGAAATTGTTAATAATAAATTAATGATCAAAAAATTATTACACAAGTTGATGCCAGCTACAGTCATACAAAAAGTTAATTAATACCTTTTAAATGATCTGGAACATTTTTAATTTATTACTTTTTTAGTTTTAGTAATTAATCAATATAAAATTAAATTCTCAGAATAAAAAATATCATATTATTTAAAAAAAAAGGAACCACAAATGTTAAAAACTAACTTCTAATTTAATTTTAATGACGGTAATAAATTTATCAATGATCATAAATCTATTTTACAGACAGAAAACAATAAGCAGTGAATTTTCAAGAGATAATTTGAAATAAAGATCACTGAACTTTAAATGTAAAAAATAATTACTTCAAAATGTTTTTTTTTTTTTCAATAATGTTGCTGATACAATGAACAATAAATATGTCATTTTTTAATACAAGATTTAAAAAAAATGACATTAAAATTTAATTATCTCATTCAAATATTGTATTTCCTTTTAACACTCAAACATTTTAACATATAATATATATTTAAAACATTCACTGGATAATTTATTAGTTTTTGTTTATCTTTATTATTCATACGTATGCACCAGCAATAAAACACAAGTATGCATAAATATATAGATAGCAATATTATTAAATGAAATATATATTATTCACTGTGAAGATCCTTCAGTCTCAGAATGTCCTCAATTTTTATTAGTTACAACTTACACTAAGAAGATAAGAAGGGTTGGCAGTTTTATGTATTTTTAAAACATAGAGATATGCGAACAAAATAAAAAATATCAGTAAGTGAGCTTCATAAGCATATCTATTTTTGAAAAATTTGGGGAATTTGATCAGGATGTTAAGCAACGATACTTATGCACGCAGCCAGTCCACTTTCCACTTTATCAAAAAGAAGCCACATGTCCGTCAACTCCCCAAATGCTACATAGTAAACTTATTTGTTAATCAGCTGTTATTGCCAGCCTATCAAAAAATAAAAAATTTTAATATGTTTTGGAAGGATGTCTTAAAAATTTTATTTATACTTTTTGCATTTTTCGTTCTGTAATGTACATTGTTCTGTTTTATACTGATTCACTATTCTGATCCAGTTTGTGTGTTTTGTTTTTAATGAAGTTGAACTTCTCAAATTTATGTTTAATTTTAATAGGCTATTTATATCAATTTTCTTAGCATTAAATTCTCTTTAGAGTTAATTAGAAATTTTTATTTGTTTAATGGTAAATTAATAAAGTGTAAAGTGTATCTCACGACAAAATGTTTTTGTGTTTTACTCTGTTTTTTCTTAGACTTAAGTGAGATAAGAGGTCTGGAACCACTTTTATTCAATTTCTTAGATCAAAAACATAAGGGAGTACCAAAAGGAGAGAGTAGAAAGCAGGGATAAATGTTTCGCGAGCCGAAACTCGCTAACAAACTGTTTTCTGGTCCATATATGTATGAACCTTTTTTCTTATTTTTGGCTATAGAATCATCTCTGAGAGATCGCCACACAATTTGGAATCGGGTTATGTGTATATACATATAAACAGATGGGTGCGCACAGACAAATTCTACAATGAGATTTTAAAACTGGGTCTTTGGAACCCAGTCATCATTAATTTTAATAATACACGCACACATTCATGTACTTAGTTTAAATTTTGTAATCTTAAAATCTACTTTTTAAGGCACTGAACATCATTTCATATGAAATTTCCCCTGTATGTTCAATTATACTCTAAGCATATTTAAGTATTAGTAATTAGAAGAGCCTTAAAACGATGAGATAGTATTGCAGAAATGTTTAATTGAATTAATTAATTAGTTCATTTCCTAATGCATGGGCATCAACAACATTGCAATGCTATGATAAATGAGTTCATCTCACTTGAACTGATGTAAATTATTTAAATACATTCAAACAAATGTGCACACATGCTTGCGCACACACATACACACACACAAACATGCATGTGTGCGTGTGTGTGTGCGCACGCACTCATAATAAATAATTATTTTTAATGATAAATACATTGTTTACTGTTACTGTTAATAATAATCTAAAAAAAAAGAATTAAAAAAATGTAAGTAAATTTTCTATGTACAAAATAAAAACAACAAATATAATAGTCAATAAAGGTTATTTTCTCCATTAGCATAGTTGTTATCATTGTGGATTATATTTTTATGACATACTATATAATTGCATAATTTGAGATATTCTTACTATTTTATCTAAACAATTTTTTAACTACCAATTCAACAAAGATATTTTAAAAGGAGACATTTAACTTAATGTGTATTACATTAGTCTACTATTTGGATTTTAACAACTCTTTCTTATAAAAACTAAAATCATTACATAGAATGTAAATAAATTACCCTGATTTTGGTAAGAATGTAAACATGAAAACTATCTGCACTCAAATACATTAATATAAAAAGTAATAAAAATCCTATTATATGATAATAAAATCAAGAATTTAGACAAAAATAGTGGGATGTTAAAAATAGTCTTTTTTATGATAATACTCTGTTTATCTGAGTTTACATGTGTGAAAAGTGAAAACTATACAACTATGAGTAAACAGATGAATGAGACTTTTTGTGACAATTACAAATATTTAAATTTTTAACAAACTCTTTCAGATACTGGATAAAAATGAATGACAATAGCATTATTTGTTACTAACTTTACAGTTCACTTTTATTTATTTAACCTGTCAATAATCACACAAACTCTTAGTCCGGACAACCAGTAATGATTTGATCACTTTTTTTTTATTATGTTTTAGGTAAGTTATTTATTGTCAATGTACAAATTATATGCACTCAAATGTGAAGCCTTATAAAAGACTATTCATTTAATTTCAAAATAATCAAAATTAAAATTCATCTGCTAAGAAAAGAATGATATCCAACCCACTGACAAACTGATCAATAAATTATTTTCTTGTATTTCAAGACAATATTTCACTATATGAGAAAGGGTCTTATTGTTGCAGTTTTTAACTAAATTACCAAGTAACTTTTTTTTTGCAGAGATAATATTTCACTGTTGGCGAGTTTTTAAATAATAGTAAAAAAAAAAGTAGAGTTTTTTTTAACAGACTTTTCCACACATTTCTTAAATATTTACAAATAATAAATTATAATATTATTATTATATTATTTTAAATAATAATAAATCATTTTCATAAATGCCTTCTTAATTGTAAATTATTTTTATAAAATAATTGTAAGTGTATTTTGTAAGTGTAATTGTAAGTGTATTTATACAAAAAAAAGAAAAGGTGAGCTACTTAAAATTAAAAGCAAACCAAACCAGCTCAAACTGTAGTTTTGTTAAAGTCACTTTAATACTGATACCTTTGCTGCTATTACTAGCACCATTAATTGTTGTGTACTTTATTACTCTTGTTCATTGTTGTCAGTTGTCAACTGTTCATCCTTCACTGTAGTATTATTTTTTTTTTTTGCATTTGTATTTAATAAAATGCCTTATTTAATTAAAGAAAATTTTCCTACAGTGGAAGCTTAAGTGCATTCTGAATCCTTTCAAGAAAAGTGTTGAATATAAGCAGAAAAATTTCATGGTGTCATTATCCCAATAAAGAATAGCATACAAGATTTAATTTTTTAAAAATGGTGTACAATGGGATCAGTTTCAAATGTAAATGAAAACGGGCAACCTTCCATTAGAACTCCAGAAATTGTATCCAATATTCAAAAAAAAATTTTTACCAGTCCAAAAACAATTATAAATAGTTTATAAAATAGTGTAAAATACACACCTTGCCATAAGAATCTTCGATTTAAATTTTAAATCATATCGTGTAAAAATTCTACAGTAACTTAACAGAACAGACAGACTGAAATATCTTAATTACTGCAACTGACTTCCTAAAAACATTATCGATGGACAGATTTATATAGTTGCAGTTCTTTCCTTCAGGTTACTTGAAGGATACTTTATGAATCAAATCCTCAAACTAATGATGAACTAAAGATTAACGTTCAACAAAAAACTGACAACATTTTGCTTCAAATATTTTCAATACAAATCGTTTCTAACAATTAATATTATTTCATGTTTATTAATTTTAAATAATGTGATCTACACTATTTCCATTTTTTTTTTAATTTTATACTTACTTGTGTACTTTGTGATACTGCTGTAGTAGGTTTTACTATAGTTTCACTTGATTCATCCAAGCAAATGCTAGGATGTTCCTTTTTTATCCTTAGAGCAAGCATACATCTGATATGATCTATATAATATATAGATATATTTCCATATGATATACATAATTATAGATCAACCAAAATAAAATATTTATTTATTAAATAAATAAAAAGTAATACTAAACTGTTGAAATTACATCATCATGTACTCCCATGAAAATTACATCAAAAGTAATATTAATGCGTGTAGGAAAAAAGAATAAAGAAGGCATGTTACTGACATGCAGTAGGTATCTAGTATAACTACTGACTATTAAAGCCCTATACAAAAAGAGCTTATACAATATGTCTTCCACAAATTACCCTAAAGGTGAAATTATCAGTCTTCTACCATTTGGATGTAACAACTCTTTCTTATAAAATCATTATATAGAATGTTAATAAATTACCCTAATTTTGATAAGAGTGTAAATCTCACATTTCACCAAAAAGCAAACTAGGATAAAAAATAGGGGCAGCTGTGATTTAAATTAAAACAAATAAGATTAGTAAAAAAAGAGGTAAGGAAAAAACCATAAATTGATTGAATACAAACCTCAACAGCACCTCTCCACTTATCAGCAGCATGACGAGCTAATTCCATTCTTTTTTGTTTACGAACTTGATGCTTTTTATACACCATTTCAATAACAATAAGACCAACACCGCCTGCAATACCTGCAGCCACTAATATAAATACACCAGCCATATTTTTCAGTCCTAATGTATTAGGTGTTTTTTCATATTGCTCACATTTTGATAATACATTCCCTAATAATATCCATCTATTATCTAACTCTTCCATAAACCCACCTAAAAGAAATTTAGTACAAAAAAATTACACAAACATTTATTCATTAACAATAATTTCACCAGTTTTGTTATCCTTGGGAGTCAGCGGCAATAATTATAAAATGAGTATTTTTTAAGTTTAAAAAATATAAATGACTAACATACATATAAATGATTCAAAAATAAATAAATCTTCATTAAATATGCATAACTATTGTTAGTTTATGTTAACATTTATGAATTTTTATATAACTTATTAACTTAAGCTTCTGGTTCAAATTCTAGTCAAGGCTGTTATTTTTCAAATGCTAAAATATTCATTTCTTGTTAATAAAAAAATATAGCAGTTGGGGTAGCTGTAATTGTATATTTGGTTATAATTATCTGAGGGAGAATAAATAAATAAATTTAATCACTGCTCACAAAATATAAAACTATATCATATAATCCGGACTATATGCTCTTTCTGGTTTTCCAATTAAAAGAATTTTTGAGTAATAAGCTATTCATTCATTTCATTTCATTCATTCATTCATCTTTTAGTAACAAGCTATTCATGGGAGATGATATACTTAAAAATGCTGTTAATCAGTGGCTAAATGGACTGTGGCAGAAGAATATGATGAGGATATATTGAAGCTGGTGTATCGCTAAGATAAATGTCTTAAGTCATGTGGGGATTATGTAGAGAAGTAGTATAAGGTATGATGTAGTTTAAGTGAAATAAAAAAATTTTAAAAAACTTTCAGAATTAAATTTTTTTATAATGAAACATTATTTACTTTAGAAATAACCTTTCATATATAATTTTATGTTATTAGAAATAAAAATGGATAATTAACTTAATTAAATGAGATTAACTGCTATATTATAATACTACTTACTTATGATGATTATAAAACCCATGCAAGAAGAATTTTGGCCTTTCATACTAATCTTTTTTCTATTACATTATTATACACAATCTTTTTTCTATTACTTTCAACCTCATCAATTGCTCTTTCTCTCGAAATCCTTTGAAAAATCCCTATTGAAGTTGTCCAGCAGTAATTGTCATTGGTGTTTGGTTGGTCTTTTTCCAACTGGAAGTAATTGGAAGTCATATTAATTTTATGACTTCCTCCAGCTCCTACAACATGATCTATTCATCTCAATCAATGGTTTCTTATTATACTCGTAATTATTAATTAATTGTTAATTGCTATATACTCGTAATCATTGAGGTGGATCGTTAATCAGTGCTGTTTTTCAATGGTTTTTTTGCTTCAATTCCTGTATAATGCAATAAGAATGTAATATGTAATACAATGGGAAGTATGTTACTGTACAGATGCAGCATTTGACTCCTTCACAAACACTTTGATCATTAAAAGCTTTTCAGAACTCTGTACAACTTACCCCAAAATTAATTTCTGCTGTAATATCATGTATCTCATAATATTTATATCTGTCAAAAAATGGCATTTTATATTATTAACCTATTGTGCCAAATGAGGGAGTGTTGAATTTCACATACATTTCTTGGTGTCACTTCTACACAGATAAGGGGTCTTCCCTTATCTAAATTTACTATTAATTCTCCGATCCAGCTGTTTCATTAATAACAGCATACAATTCCTTGCTATCCCTTCTGCTAAAAATATGAGTTCACATCATCACACATGCAGAAATCTTAAAAGTCTTGCCTAATAAGAGTCCTTTCTGAAAATTATGTACTGCTCAATATAAATTTAGATTAATAAAAAATAATCACAAGTCATTTTGTCTTATATCATAACTAACAAAAAAATTTTCTGTTAGTTCATTCCCAATTCTTACTGCTCCCTTTAAATTCTGCATAGAAACTTTAATTAGATTTATCAAATTTTTAGGAAAACAGTGATCAAGCATTATATTCCAAAATTAGATACATACTGCTTCTAAGGTTCAAATCCTAGTAAAGGTTTTTTATAAGGATTTTTATACAGATTTGAGTACTAGATCGTGGATACTGGTGTTCTTTGGTGCTTGGGTTTCAATTAACCACAATCTCAGCAGTGATCTACCTGAAATTGTACAAGACTATACTTCATTCACATTCATACATATCATTCTCATTCATCCTCTGAAGTTATACCTTATGGTAATTCCAGAAGCTAAACAGAAAAAGAGAGATACATACTGCTTGTTATCTACAGATGATTTGTTTATCTCTAACAAACTTTCACCTCTTTTCAAAAATTATCTTAATTAAATAAGAAAATAACTAATAAAAATAAAATATAAGCCTATTGTGTTCCTGTTTCTTCTAACTTATATTCTACAGTATTCTTTTCAACAAATGGTTAATCATTTTACTAATATGTATGATATAAATTGTAACAAAGTATTTGTAATTATAGTATAATATACGAGGTGTGAAAAAAAATATGGTGAATGAATTTTTAAGCAGCAATTACTTACGCTGCATCTATTTCAACTAGTATGTCTCATACCCTCATATGTTGAGACAGGCAGTGACAAGTTTGAAAATGTTCTGGCTTGTCAATCTGGTTCTATAGCCATTACAGTGAGGTCGTGTTTGCAGTGTCTGGCGTGAAACATGGATCTTGAAGAATGCATTAACATTAAGTTTTGTTTCAAGTTGAAGTCCCAAAGAAGCTTACGAAATGTTAAAATCAGTGTATGGTGATAATTTGGTAACTTTGAAGACTGTCTACAAGTGGTATGAGCGATCTAAAAGTGGAAATGAGTCGGTTAAGGACGAGGAACAGTTGGGACGTCCTTCGACCTCAAAAACAGATGAAAATGTGCAAAAAGTGGCCAATCCTGTTCGTTCAAACAGGCGAATGACTATTCGAGAGTTTACTGAAGAACTTAACATCTCCTACGCAAATGTTTGCGAAACAATGTGCGAAGAAAGAGACCTAAAAAATGGGCCAACGGCTTTCTTCTTCATCATGACAATCCGCTGTACCACAAGTCGCTTTTGATTTGCGAGTTTTTGGCGGTTAAAAGTCTTCCTGTCTGTCCACATCCACCTTACTCACCAGATTTAGTAGCACCATGTGACTTCTGGCTCTTCCCAAAAATAAAAACTGTGCTAAAAGGGAAACGCTTTGACACCATTCCTGACATTGAGAAGGCCATGACAGAGCAGCCAAAAGCCATTCAAAAAGAAGCATTCTAGAAATGCTTCCAGTCGTGGATTCAACATTGGGATAAGTGTATTGCTAGCCAAGGACAGTACTTTGAAGGAGATTAATTCATATTTAAGGTAACTTTTTTACTTTGTTTTTTATAACATAATTCACCATATTTTTTTTATCACACCTCGTAATTAAACACATTTTAACACATTTTTGTTTTAATCAAACACATTTTAACTAAAAACAATATGTAAATATATATAGTTACTTACTTTCATGAAAATCTAAGATAGCAAGAGTAACTTTATCCGCCCATGGTGATCCTTTTTTAAGTCCAATTCCATATCCAGACCTCCCAAACAATTCACCAGCTGTCACTAATTCACAATCTTGAGCCGCCTCAAAATCAAGTCGAGAGCTATCCCATATAAAGGCCATTAATTTTCTACAAAAATGAAATGTACAAAAATAAAAATAAAATGTAAAATAAGTTCAAGTTAAAAATAAAAATTAAACCTCTACTAAAATAAATAATGTTATATACTTTATTAACATGATGGTTGCATTCTTAAATTTGTAAAAGTTTAAACATTATATAAAGTCAAGATTTTAGTTAACTGTAGATTATAGTTGTAATTACTTTACAAGTCAATTTTTTAATAATTATTGTATAAATTGATTCATTTCCTTTTTCTTTAACAAAAAAAAAAAAATAGAATAGTATGGCAATCTTGGGATAGGATATAATTTCTGTTCTTCTCTCTCAAACTTTGCCCCACTAAGGTACATAAAATAAAACACATACAAAATAATAAACAAACAGTAATGATAATTTTGTTTTATGTATACAAAATAATAAATACTAAATTAACAGAATCCAATTTAACTGTTTGCAGTAAAACTGGAATAAGTAGAAAAAATGAATAGCTTTTTGCAGTGCCCATTTATTGACAACAGATATAACTTGTTTGATGATCAGTTCATTTATTTATCTGTCATTATTGCCAAATCATTAAACTACAGCTCCTTAAATTTAATTTAATTTCCTTTAATTTACGTAAGTAAAAGTGTTGATAGCTTACAAAATGTTACCTATAGCAATCAAGCCATTATTTATAACTATCTTAACTTAACCATTAATAACAGTTTCCTAATTATTACTACCATAATTAATTGTACTCATTAATTAAGAAGAAATTAAAAAAGGATCAGATATAATTCCATCTCAAAAATAAAAATATGAGTATAATACTAAATGCACATAATTTAAAAATCCTGTGACACTTTGTAAAAAAAACTAGCAGCTTATTTTATTATATAGAATTCATTTAAGGTAAATGATTAAAATATTTTAGGCTCAGTATTTCAAAGAAAGTTTGAAAGCTATTGTATTAACTTCAGGAGTTTTTAAAAGAATTGAAATTTTGAAAAGATTGACTTCAGGCACTGTGATAAGGATTACTTCTGCCTCTGTTTATGCTTCTCATTAAAATAATTGTAATACTTCATAAACAAATAAATACTGAGTAAGCAATATATGCAATTAAGTAAATAAAGAAGTGAGCTTTCTCTCCTAATTTTTCTTAGAATGATTTCTAAAGAGATGATTTTGAGTAATAAATTAAAGCAAAAGATAAAGTGTGCAGCAGAGAAGTGTCTCAAAGTTTCCCATGGAAGTAACATTTTCAAATAGAAAATTAAATTTTTTTTAAGCTACCATTGTTATTTTTTAAGCTATCATGTGAGCTTCCCAAATTTGCTTTTCATCTACAACTTCTATATATATAAAATTGCTTCCCCTTTTTATAAATTCACACTTAAAGTTTTCCTCTCTAGAGTTAATTTTATGATATATTATTGAATTTGGAAAATTAAACCCTTCAAAATCAAAATTTATTTACTTAGTTTTCTTAATATTTACTGATATTTGTTACTTTCACACCAAATTTCTGGAGTATGTAGATCTTCAGTAACACAGATTTTCTGTAGATCTTCAAAACATATTTTTATTTTTTCTTTATCTCCATCATATACACACAGTTTGTTACTTTCCCATCTATTAAATAATTTATAATATCATATTGAGATTTTTTAGGAATAAAATAACACTATGTCATCTTGTATGTGCCTGAGGAATTTTCACTCTAAGTCATGTCAATCATTAAAAATAACATTACTGATAGTATCCCCAATTGTGCATATAGTATAGCACAATTGTTCTCAATCGGAACTGTTCTCCAATGCAGCCTTGTTGACTTCAACCAAAAAAATTATAAACCAATTATTATTATTCCTCTAATATCAGCAGCTTCCAGCTTTATGAAGTGGACTAGGTGATTATCTGAGTCGAAAATGTTTTTAAGAATCATTAAAAATTTCTGTTACTTTAATATTTTCTTTATAAATATTTTTGGAAATATTAATGATTACATAATCAGATTTTCATTTTATGAAATTGAATTGCTCAGTACCATAAATTTTTATATTATTAAAATATTAAATAAATTATTAGTGATAATTTTTTCAATGATTTAAAAAAAAATGATAATAAGTAATCTGTCCTTAGATTAACTTAATGTAATTGTTTTTTTTTCAATTTTATTTTATCTGAAAAAAGTGTTGTACAAGGTTTTTATAAAAATTATTATAACTCTCTATATATATTGAAGTCCACAAAATAAATTTATAACTAATTAAAGTGATAAACATTGTTAAATTGTTATGTTAATAATATTTAATAACTGTATTTTGTTAATATTATTTCATTTCTATATTTAATAATAATAATATTTTATTGATATTATTTCATTTGTATGTTAATAGTATTTAAATAATTCAGTCTTTGTCTAATGTAACCGGATTTCGAACTTGCTGGAAACATAGAGAGATTGTACTAGAAACAGCAAAGTTGTATCTCTGTTTAAAATATTATTTTTACTGAAGAATGAATTTTTATTTGGCAATTGGCCAGGCTTGGATTTACACAGGGGCAATATGGGCCATGGCCCAGGGCGGCAAATTTTCAACTATTTGAAAAACTTGAGAATCGGTTAACCATTATGCGCCGCAATAACAGTAATCTGTTAAGGGAGTGGCAGTACTAGTTATATGTCCAAAACTATCTACGAAGAATTTATAGGACTCATGATATTTATAGAACAAAGTGATATCTACAGTAATCTCAGCCAAACTGGGAAAATACTTTTCTCTTATAGTTGATTCAACTCCAGACATCACGCACGTGGATCAATTATCATTTAATTTGCGATGCATGAAACCCGACGGTGTTCCTGTGGAGAGATTTTTACAATTCATTGAAAATTCTGGACACAAAGCTGAAGCATTGCTGCTGCAGTTTTTACAACGTTGGATTGAATATTAATACTGTCGAGGGCAATCATACGACAATGCTTATAATATGTCAGGACAATATTCTGGTCTTCAAGCTAAAATAAGAAAATGCGTTAGCAGATTACGTGCCGTGTGCTGCTCATTTGTTAAACCTGGTTGGTGGTTGTGCAGTGGAAAAATGTTCTAAAGCTGCTTCGTTTTTCTCACTTGTTCAATCTGTGTACAATTTGTTTACATTGTCAACGCATCGATGGGAAATTTTCCAAACACGCATTCGAGGCAACATAACAACGTTGAAATCATTGTC
>JAAAKQ030495885.1:0-20904 GCA_010016005.3 Zanna intricata | reverse complement strand
AACAATTTATAAATAAAAAATTAATTAAATAAACATTTTCCAGTGGACTGAATTGTGAATCTAAATCATTCTCGAATTCACTGGAACACACAAAAAAAACATCAAAATCGGTCCAGCCGTTTAGGAGGATTTCAGTTACATACACACGGACAGAAGAATTATATATATAAAGATTTAAAGAATAAGTAAGCAGTCAAAATTTGAAGAGAAAAAAATTAATACCATTCAAAAGAAAGGTAGGTAGGTGGTGGTAGGTAGATATTTTTTTCTACAGAATAATAACAATGAGCAATATCTAATTTTATAAAATGCATTCCGAAAAAGTAAAAACAAAAGTTTTATAAAAATTTTTACTTAGTATTATATTAAAATAACGCATAATAATACTGAAATGAAATGTTTTCAAGGATAACTAACGTCGACGAATAGCGGGATATAAACTGTGTAGTATGTTATTATGTTAAAGTTTATGTAACCAGATTCAACGCAACAATTCTACTATTACAACTAGCATTAATGACCTTGATGAGGAATATGTTAAAATTATTTTTGGAACAAACAAGATAAAAAACATGCTTTCTGCAAAGCGTTACACGAAAAATAAGGGTAGATAAATGAAATTTAGACGACCAGTGAATCATAACACGTACACACAATTAAGTGAAAGACTACCAGATGCGGCCGACAACCAAGACCTTCTTTTCAAATAATTAGGCGATACAATTTATTAAGCTAAAACGACCACAAGTCTTCTCATTGTTCTTCCTACGGAATAAATATATTTCACGAACAACATAGAATGCATTTATTTTTCTTTCAATAAAATAGTAGATATATCATTTGAACAGCATGTCTTTTTTTATTACAATAGAATTTTATTTTTGTACGAATTTATTTTTCATATTTATTTCAAACTTGAGATTTACAAAGCGAGTAGCTTTGTAAATCAACTTAATAATAAATTTTTTTTCGTAGCAGACAACTTATTAATTTATTGATATTAATTAAAAATTTTATCAACGTTTTCATTTTGATCCCGTTCGAATATTTTGCAGAAATATATTTGCTCCATAACATTCTTTTTTTGGTATGATAACTTAACTAGACTAAACTGAATACTAAAAGAAACCTTTTACAACTTATCTTATATACTTTTCATCTTTGCAGTGTTAACTTCTTTACTTTCAACGAACGAAAAGTTCGTTATTGAATTCATTATGTATATATGTATGTGATAACTTTTTGTTTCAGATTTTTATTTTGGATTCGAATTAAGCATCATTAGGGAGGATTATAAAAATATACGAATGATCGGCTATCGGCCGTCCCCTCACCATCACCTCAAAATGGCAGTCAAATTAAAAATTTTGTAATAATCATTACTCAAAAACAATGTAAGCTATTTTTCAAACGCAATAATGTACGGTTTACTAAAATAAAGACGTTAAAAAAACTTCATTAACTTTGTTAATGTGACAATCTGTTACATCTTGATCTTGTTAGCAGATGAGGTACATTTTATTAAATATTTTTAATGACAAATATAATATTTTTATTTATAAAATGTTGATTTGATTTTATGAGAAAAAATAACTTGAACAGAGAAACACGAAAACAGTATAAATAATAATTTGCAGAAAACCACTTGTCTTATACGGTATTAATAAAGATCAAATGCGGTGTACAATATCTCCTTCCTTACTAAAAATTAAAAAAAAAAAAAAAAACATTATCTTGTTAATTGTGCTTTTAAAATCGTTTGCGAAAAATTATAATATATTTTGAATTTTTTACTCCGTTCTAAAATAATTAGTAATTAATAGATTTAACTCGCACATATATATAATTATAATTATTATTATATAATTATAATTAGTGATTATTTAAAAATAATTACTACTCTATAAAAACTTTTATTAATAAGTCACATGAATTAAAATATAACATTTACATATAACAACATAAACGTAACGAATATTTCACACGTACAGTCACATAAAATTTAAAAAAATAGGTTTATTAGAGCATTTAAATTTTTTTATATAACTAAACTCAATCACTATAGAATTTATATACATGTATATACAATATTTGTGTGTGTGAGTATACGAAGAGGTTACCGAACCTGTCCGGTTAATGTATGAAAAGCACATAAAAAACAGACCTACAATAAATAAAGTATTAAAAAAAAATGTAGGTATACTTTTTCTTTTGAAAAAGATTGTACGGGAATAAATTCACTTTTTAAATGTCATACAACAAGGATGATGATGATAATAATAATAATGACGTAAGATTTCGTTCAACTGATACAAGATAAAATAGTCAACAAATGTAGCAAACATAAATAATGTTGATTGCGAAACTTTTTACGAGCAAGTTTTGTTTTCTTTTTATTTGAATGCCGGTATTCATTTTTTTTTCTTTTTCTTTTTCTTACACTACAGCAATAATACAATATAAATATTGAGAAAACATCAAACGTAATACCTGAAAACATTAAAATCGAAATAAATATTTTATATCAAACATTGATTAGTATTAACAAAAAAAAGTCTACAGAAATAATCATATTTTTTAAATAAATGTTGAAGATATAAACAAACCGACGTGATGCTTAATTAACAGAAAGATTCCTCCCGCTTTAGGTAGTTATTTACAAAACAAATTCAAAGTAAAAAAATAGGGGACTATTTTAAACCCATGCGAACTCTTCTAAGAGACAAATAATACCGTATATTTTACGATTTCTGGGGGCCGTGCGTTTTCATTCAATTATTTAAATTATCGTAGTGTGTTTCAGCAAATGCAATTTGCAGTAAAGCTGATGATAATTTCATTATTTAAAATGAGATATATCTTTCTTATAACAATAAATATGTCATGTCCGAGCGCGATGATAACAGAAAAGCGTTTTTCGCAAAAAAAAATTCAGTAATTTTTTTTATTCGAACACGGAATGAAAATCAGGGGAAAGGGTTTTCAGTAGTCTACACCAATAACAAAAATATATTTAATAAATACCTTATTAACATTCACAAAATTATTATTTTTTAAAATTAATTACCTGGGAGCAGTTGTCACCTAATTTTTTTTATTTGTAATTAAACTATAACCCAATGTACGCTTATTTACAATTTAATTAGCGCCATATAAACACACACATCGACACGGGAATTCTGCATACAGTACTAATACTTTTAAAGTCGTATCACATGACACATTTAATTTGAAAACTCGACGTATAAAAAAAAAAATTAAAATATAATTTTAACGATCAGGTATCGTTTTGTTTGTAGCTAGAGATCGATCAAACCAAAAAACTCAACGGAAGTTATAACTAAAAACTCAAGGAGTGTTGATTGAAAAATCCATAAGCCTATGTTATTAAAAATATGTCGATGTAAAACAAACCCGAATAAGGAAGAAAAATTAAAAATTAAAAAAAAAAATTCGAAAATTAGTTAAATACTGTTTCGAGTGTGGGAGTATGTATATATATATATATATATATATATATATAATGAGAAAGGCATTAAAAACACGCTCATAACCTTGAATAGAAAATTAAAAGAGTCTCTATATAACACAAGTTTATCGAAGAAAGTTTCACACGCCTATCAATAATAATATATGACAGCAGCAGCTATTATACGTAAGACTTGAATAATAAATCTGATGGTATTAAATAATAACAAAAACGCGCGCGCACAGGCAACTAAATCAAAACTTAATTAATTTAAGTAATACGTAACTAATAATCTTTAACAAGACGTTACATCGATAACAAATTTATATTCTTAAACACTTAAATCGTATAAAAATATTAAACATTGTCCTTAACAAATACAGAAACGATACATATTGCAACTGTAAAAATTGTCAGAATTAAAACTTTCAATGGAGGTTTTACCTTTTAAAAATTAAAATCTATACATGAACAGATTTTCTCATTACAGCCCAAGAATGAAGAAGAAAAAAAAATACAAATGTAATTCTACAAATGAAAAAACTTTTACAAAAACCTTATATTACAGTTAACGTATTTAATCCTGCCTCCTGAAGTGCTTTTGAAATGATCAACAAAACGCATTATTTCACTTAAGAAAGAGGTCCCACAACACTTACATGTCCCACTATTTCTTATAACAGTGACACATTTAAGATAACATCAAGGTGCACGATTTTTCAATCTTATGTTGCTTTCAACGAGAGTCATGTTGTTTAGTGTACAGGAAATATAAGTAAAAGGTGTCGCCTGCAGTGCGCAATAACACTAACGTTTCGATCGGCTTGACCTGCGGGTAATCAAACCGTATATTCGAATCGGGGGGAAGAAAATTGGAATTTTCACACCATTTAAACCTTAGTAATCTGGCACGGGATTCTTATTATTCTTAAATGTAGTTATCCTAATTTGGGAAGCTACTTGTGATTCACGTCAAAACGACAACAACCGTTATTATACCAATTAACATAAATAAAATGTAGTTCAGTCTTAAAATATACTTCTTATAAAGAAATAAATCTAAATTAAAATTTCAAAAAAAAAAAATTGATAGAATTTTCTTCTAGTAAGCTAAAATCAACGGAATACGAAAAACAAAATTCCACTAATCCAAAAATTAATTAAACGAAACTATTTACAGGAAACCCAATAAAGTATTTAAATTTAGAGATGATCAATTAATTGATTGTTGCAGGCGTTGACAAATAATAAATTTAAAGGATAGTGTAACAAAGTCTACCGTTCACAGTCACAAATTATCTTTTTCTTATCATATCCAAATAATAAAAAAAAAAAAAAAAAAAAAAAAATTAGGAACCAAAGTAAAATCGGAGGGATAATTATTATTCTACTTTTTATACATCTATTGAAGAATGAATGAAATAAAGAAAAATGCTAATTATAAGAAGTAAATAAAAAAGGATATTCCAAAAATTTATATCTTTAACGTAGATTTTTGCAAGGTTTTAATTTTAAAACAACTAAAATTTAATAATTAAAAATAAATAGTTGATGAAGTAATAAACAATCAAGACATGCGTGCGCACACATCTAAATACAAACGCATTCCCTTCAAAAGAATTTCAGAATAATAGTAATACTGCATAGAACATTAAGTACGCAGACGAATAAAAAGAGTTTTATTCATTTCATAATAAAATCCTCCTTCAATATTACTATAGTATGAAAAGGAAGACGGGAACGTCCAGGAATATTAAGTGGTACGTGTGGAAATAAAATAGGATCATGGAGAAGGGGGTTAGAGAGGGGGGACGTGCAGGAGACACACGGAGCTAAAACCGGGGGAAGATGAGGGAAACCACCGAGAGTATTGCAGCATCACAATGTGAAAGCGGGCTGAGTTGTCCTTGAGCGGCCGAACCAACACTATTTCAACCGTAACTTCCCCCTCCACCCGTTTAATCAAACTACCTGTGACTTCCCCCACTAAATCAGACACCGCATTACTATACTATTTTAATAGGATAATACCAACTAGTGTAATTTATTTCCACAACCGGGCGAGTAACATTACAAGTTGGTAATAACTGATCGATATGGAACTACTCGTTAATTTTTATCTTTCCCTACTTCTTGAACATTAATAATAAATATCAAACAAAATTATTTATCCGTCGCACGAAAGTTCTCAATATAATTCGTTTTTAAACGAAACATAATAAAAGAGGTTAAAATCGTTATGTAATTATGTAAATTCGTACTATTTCTTTTTAAAAAGATGGTTCTGTAAATTTGAAAAAACCTGGAGTAAACCCGAAAAAACTATGTATATTATCTAATCCAAAAAGAACAAATAACAAAGTCTTGGTAAAAACTTATAAAAAAATTATTCAGTTTATAAAGAAACAAAATGTTTGAAAAGAAAAGATAAAAATTTAAATTTAAAAATAAATGCGCTAAAAATTAATCCGTTTTGAAAACCTGATATTAAGAAATATGAAATAAAAAGTTTCTTATCGACCGACGGACGTGAAAAATGCACTATAATGTACTTATAAAAAAAAAGAAACGGTTTTCATAATTTAAGAGCCATCAAATACATGCAGAAAACTGTGCCATATTAAAAAAAAAATACCTATTACATTAAAAAAAAAATAAATATATCATACTTACTAAATATAACACTTTTTGTGAAACCATGTTTTTAACAAAAAAACTTTTTTAATCGACTATGTTTTTTTTTGTTTAACCTCCGGAACCACCGTTAAGATATATCTTCAGAGGATGATATGAATGAATTGTAGCGTGTGTGAAAAATGCCATCCCTGACCGGGAATCGAACCCGGGACCTCCGGATGAAAGGCAGAGACGCTACCACTCGCGCCACGGAGGCCGGCATCGACTATGTTTTTGGAGCTATTAAAATGGAGCTAATTAATGAAATGACAAATACATTATAATATATAAATCTGAACAATATTGAATAAGCATTTTTCAGATTATTTCTGAATCCTTTGAAACGAAATATTCTTTTATTTAATCACCGTAATCAAAACAATAAAGATTATAAAATGATGCCGACCAATGCATTTCACTTTTACAAGGTGATGTAAAATTGTGGTGATAGAAAAATACCAAAAGAAAATTCAACTGAAAATCTAATCCGGGACCTTCGTTATATAATCTAGTTATTCTAGCGGTTACATTAAAACACAATTTTGGAGAGATGGAGTATCATTTTTTTTTTTTTTTTTTAAAACTTCTTTCCGAAGTTATAAGTTATAGAGGTATCAAAAATCATATTTTAACCTCTTGTACTAAGAAAGAGATCACTTAAAAATTATTGTTTTATCCACAAAAATGAATAATGGTTAAAAAAAAAACAAATCAAATGTTTCATTTTTTAATTAAAATAATTAAGTAAAAATTAATCATTATAAACATAAAACTACAAGGTTATACTAGAAATCTAACAACAATTTTCAACATAAAGAGTGATGTGACGTTTCACTTCACCTGTTGATTGAACAATATCGATCAGATTCGTTCATCCCAATCACTTTTTGTGTTTTTTTATCAAAATTTTCAACAGGATAAAAGAAAACAACCATACTAAAATATTCTGTATATTATATAGTCTACCTACATTCAGTCTATCAGGAATAAATATTAACAATATATTAGAAAAAAAAAAAATGGAGGTAGTATCCTTTTTAACAACATTCCTAATAATTTAATTTTTTGGAAGATTGGTTTGAAATATATTATCTAAATTTTTAATTTATAAAAGTAGTATAAAAATTAATTTTTTTTATAAAAGTATCTTATTTTCAATCGAACTGTTTCAGCATTATCGACTGTATATCTAATATCATTAACGAATAAATATGTAGAAACTTTTCATCAGAATAATTAGAGCGATGTTTTTTTTTTTTTTTAATGCAGCCTGAAAATAATTAAAACGGCTAACACACATTATAGCCGAGTCAATAGATTTTAACCTCGAACAAATCTACAACAGCAAATAAATTGTTGTAAATGGGTTCAGAAAAAAAATTATAGAATAAAAGTGTGCCTTAGCAGATAAGGGCGATTAATAACAAATTAAGGATAAATTTTTGTTTTTCGCCAATAGGTACTTTATTTTTAATCGCATATAAAAATAAAAAATCACCAATAGATAGCTGAGAAAAACTTTACATAAAAAATCATCGAAATGGCACTATACCTGTCAGAGATAATAAAACAAATTCAGAAAGATATGGATTCATAAAGCCCAAGGCAAATAATTATTCATATTTTCTAAGTATTTTTAATTTATGATCGCGTTAATCCGGTTCTACCGAGAAAATTTGCAGGTTGTTGACAAAACGCCTAAACAATAAACAAACCGCAAAAAATTAAAAAGTCAATATTGCATTCTGTACTTCAACTTACTACCTAACATTCAGTAACGGATCGGATTTTAGTTCTATTTTTTCTTTTCAAATATAAGAATACGCTAATTGTTGTTTGAAGGTAAAACATTTACTTTAAGTCGGCACAGATGGTTTTTCAAAAACTTTAATTTTTGAAGAAAAAAAAAATCTAGTTTTTCGTCAATATTTTTATTTTTAATCTTATTACAAAATAAATACCATCAGTAGAAAACTAAGACAATTTGCAACAAAAAAGAGCTCCCGAACACTTTTCACTACGACAAATAATTAATTAACCCGATTAGTATTACTGTATACAGGAAGGTACCTGGTTTCCAAGCTGGTGCTTATTGTAAAATTCGCTAGCGCCATTAGTTTTGCTAGTAAAAAAATGTACCGTTACGGTTTTTCATTCAAAATTTCCTCAGCTATCTATTAGTGTTTTTTTATTTTTACGTGCGATAAAAAATAAAGACGCTATTGGCGAATAACTAAAAATGTTACCTTAATTTGTTAATAAACAAATCAAATAGTTATTACCAAAATAAACCGGGTAGGGTAGGGTAGGGTAGTTATTTACTAATTTCCCAATCAGTGTCCTGTCCTACATACAAAACCCGTAAATACAATAAAATTTCAGACTTTCATCACTAAGTATGAAGTATTTAATTGTAATTAAATAAAGAACTATATACAGTTATTTAGTGATAAATACAATTTTTTATACTTTCTTGATTTTCATAAACTATTTATTTTCATACAAAAAATTTTTTTAAGTTATTCAATTTCGTTTTTACGTTTTTTGCATTCAAAATGACGATTTATTCAACCAAATTTACGATTCTAAATAATATCGGAAGTTATTAATGAAACAGAATTTGATGGACTTTTAAAAATGTTTACATATAATTTAATAAGCATTATTACAAATGTGTATATGCAACAGATTTTGTGCAAAATCTGATTATTTAATATCGAACCGATGTGCCTTCCCCGTGTAAGACCAAATAAATTTCATTAATTAAAATTTTATTTGGCCATAACATTGGAACCAATGAAAATAAGTACCACTTATAATATCGTTGAAAAACTCTCAATATTATACTCTCAATATATTATTACTGCAGTTAAGAAAAAGTCCACAATCCATGCAAACAAACGGGGAGATGCACAACTCGATGTTACACAGTCCAAGATACAAAATTTCAATATCCTACGGCTAATCGTGTTTCAGTTATCAAGATACGTACGTACATACACATACGTACAAACGGCACAACGGAAATAGTCAAAATGGATTCAGGGATGGTCAAAACGGATATTTCCGTTGAAATCTGAAAACCGAAATTTTTCGCGTTCACAATACTTCCTTAAGTTCGTACAAGGACGTGAAAAGTTTTGAATCGGAAAAATTCTAATTTTTATTAAGTAAAATTAATTACTGTAAAGATAACTTTGTTTTTTAAACATAGAAAAGCTGTTAGAAACAAATAATTAACGTTCATAACTAGCCGTTTTTGCGTAAAGATTCCGGCGAGTTAAAAAATTATAAAACATAATAATAATGATAAATGAATAAACTTACAGAAGTAAACAATGAATGCATGAGTATAATGAGATGACTGAAATGAACAGACATTTACCTGCAACAGAAAAAAACAAACAAAATTTAGAAATTGAAGTTTATATAAAATAGATTTATACTATTATTTTACAATTATGTAATCAAAAAAAGTAAATAAATAAATCAATTTCTATCATTATAACGCGGTGAATTCTTAATATAACATCCCACGCTAAGCTATCAGAGACAACCTTAAAACCAACATTAAATTTTCTCTACATAATAATGTTAAAATTTTATAATTAAAAATTCTACTAATATAGGGGTGATATTTCATTTTAGCGCGAATATTAGCCCCTAAATTTCAGCATTAAATTGCTATAAAACAAAAATTATTAGTATAATATCAACACTTTTTTTTTTTTTTGATTTTATAACATCTATTATGTTCGAAACACAATATCAGCTTTTCTTCCAGCAAACAAGTAATTAGGTGGCCGATTGACATTACCGTTTCATGAAATTATCGAATCATCAAACCTTGCATGTAGTATCTGATTTGTTTCAGCCGCGGCTCCATCGTGTTGAAACCAGATCACTCAAATCAAAATTTACGAACAAATAATCATGAATCATAGCTCGATAGCATTCACCATTTACTGTAACAGCGTCTTGATTATTTCAAAAAAAAAAAGGTCGAATGATGCCACCAGCCACACAAACAGTGATTTTCTTCAGAGGTCGCTGCTGAATCATTTGTTAATTTGAATCGTCCCAAATAAGGAACGATTGCTTGTTTACGAAGCCATCAGGCCAAAAATAAGCCTCATCTGAAAAGATGCGAGCAGCTTTAGAGTCCAATCAGCAAACCGTATACGCAAAGAATAGTCCTATGGCTTTAATTTTTGAGTTAGCTGAATCTTTTATCGGTTACACCAAATAGATTTTGACGCAAAATTCGCCGTTATTGAGAAAGGCCAAATTCTTGTGAACGATGTGAAATCGATAAATTTCGATTTTCACGAACTTGAAATTAACAGCAGAAATATTATCTTGACTTCTTGTATTTCTCTTGTGTATGGGTTTTTCGACATCAAGCGCAGAAACTCTCTTCGAAATTTTTTAACCAAACAATGAATTGTGCTATTGTTTGGACGACTATACAAACCACAAATATCGCCAAGTGCACGATACGTAGCTGAAACCTATTCTATAATTCGACAATAAATTTTTATGGTAAAAGTTGTTGAGCCCTATAGCGTTCCGTGATGATTTAACAACTGCTGAAAACTGACGCTTAAATAATAAAAAAATAAATCAAAATCGTCGCCACCACGATCTGTAAATTTTTTTGCGTACAATTTGAACCATTCCTGAATAAATAAATAAAGATTTACATTTTAGCGCAACCATATTGAAATATAAATTTAAAATAAAATATAAATGTTATCATAGAAAAAATAAAATATTTCTAAAAATAATCCATTTTAATACTTAATATCTAACTTTCTCTACTATCTAACAAAACGCAGACCTAATTTTTCACTTTTATAATATTAGAAATACAAAACTACTTAAAAATAAAATTAATTAATTTAAAATTTTATATTTAAAAACAAAAGAATGAGATTAGTTTTACGTTTATAGATACGATTTGATAACCATAATTATAGAAATAAGTTATTTAAAAAATTTATGGAAGTTTTAAAATAATGTACCTTACTTTTTAACAAAAGAAAAATAAAATTACACTCGACAAATTCTTTTTTTACGAACCTGTGAAAAATGAAAACTTTTAGTTTCTTTAAATTTCCGCCATTTGAAATTTCAGTTAAATTAATAATTAGTTATTAGGAGTCGTTTTTTTTTTTTTCAAAAAAAAAGTTGAAATAAAAATAGATTTAAGTATAATTTTTTTTAAGGTTAAGCCGATTTTATTTTTTTTGAATAACATTTTCTTGTCAATTTTTTATTTATTTCTTTGTTATTTTAAAAAATGAATAAGACTAAAAGAGAAAACTAATCCCGTACTATAAACCTGGGATTGTAGTGTTTTTTAGTCAATATAACATTTCACAAGAATAATGTCGCATAATTCAACCTAATTTAGGGACGAAAATTAAAATATCTATAAAATATATTTCATGCATTCATATACCGAGTACTACCAAAATTTAAAAGAGATAGCTTGGGTTTTAAGTTACTTTAAAAGATACCAACCAATTGATATCAAAAGAACATACAAATATTACTGTTCTAATTCACTTTTTTAAAGAATTCTCATGATTTAAACGGTAAAAATCAAATTTCGCTGTCGTTAAGTTTAACTGCACGTTAAATTTCGACTAACAGGGAGGGATACAACAGTCATAAAATAGCGTTTTCTTTTTTTTTTTTTACATAAGAATATATAAAAATGTATTATAGATAAACAAGTATAAAAAAAATAAATAATTACCAAAACATATAATCTTACAAACTAATAAACAAGTAAACATCATAAAAATATATGCCTCACAAAAAAAGTATGGGAAAATACCTTTCGAAACTTTCGATTTCGTTTGTTCTTTTTTCTTTCGATATATAAAAGGGTCAGTGGGTTATCGAGTCGGTACACTTAAAAATCAAACCGTAAAGTAATAAATCTCCGGTGACCTAATATTGATATTATGCCTTTTGCAGTTACTTTAGACACGCACATTCACCTGAAGAGTAATAAACAGGTACGAAACCTTACCCGTTTTAAAATAGCATAACCGAAGAAAATAAATAAATAAAAGTAAAAGTATTCTGAATAAATCTTTTTTGTTCAAATAAATAAATAAATATATATATATATATATGTATATTCTTTTTTAATGAAATTTGTATGGAAACTTCTACTTTTTGAGATGTGTAAAATATTTAACAATTACATCTTGGAAACGCTTGACATGCATTTAAAAATGTTAACAAAATGGTATAAAACCTTTAACAAAACCTGCGGTATCAACAATGGTTACCTTTAAAACTGACAAAATATATATATATATAAAGCAATACGCTATTGTTATATACCTAAAGGTGTGTATGTATATACCTATCAATCAAAACTAAGATGGATTGTTTAAAAAAAATTACATATACATCGACTCCACAAATTTTACGTATAAAGTTTATACCTACGAGCCATTATTTGCGTACAAATTAATGTATTTTGTAAATTAAATAAATACGGGTCTACAAAACTATAATATTATATCTTAAACTAAGGGGATACGGAAAGATTTATAAAACATTTCATAATTTTTTATATTTACGCTCAGAAAATATATATATATAAATTACAAAAGTCAAAATTAAATTAATTTGTTATTTTCACAAACACTTTTTTTATAATCTATATACATTAAAAAAAAAAAAAATATAGCAGAATCCAAAACCGATAGAATATAAATAAACACGTCTTCCGAGATTCGTTATTTTTACGTAACTCAACAAAATTAGTTTAAAAAAAAAAGAGGTATTTTAAAGCCATAAAAAAAAAATCTACTTCTGATGAACGCTATGTTATACAATTCAAATCACAAATAAAAACTAATTACAATAACTTAAAAATTATAAGGTAAATCCTTTAGAACAAGCATTAAAATCGTAAACTGGCAAAAATGATATAAATTGTTTAACCAGTTTTCTGTAATGAAACATAATACTAAATAAATAAATTAATTAAACGTTTATGATTTCGTACGTAGGGTGTTTTCTAGGTACCATAAACCCAAGGTTAACGATTAATGGACACGGGTAAAACAAATATATATATATATATATATATATATAATTTCCTTCTATAAGAAGTTCATACGATAATATTTTTTATAAATTATGGAGTACAATTACAACCTAAAAAAACTCTGAGCGATCTTAGAAATTCTAAGAAAAAATTTCATAGTTTTGAATTTTCCCCGTAGCTTGAGAAACAAGTCTAGATTGGCAAATTATAATTTTCCAAATCAAGTGGAAATATATCTAAATATTACAGATATCAAATAAAAATGTTTTAGGTACTATGTCCTCTGTTATGTTGCCTAGGTAAAGTTAGGTTCGACGGCCTTGTTATAACTAACTGAACCATAAAATAATAATATCTAACTCAATAAATAAGCGAACAACCTATTTATTTTTTTTATTAAATTAATTTCAGATTATTATTGATAAATAATTCCAAGGAATGAATCATTATATTCAAATTCAGCTAACTTGAAAAATAAAACTAACATAATTTAAATGAAATCTAATAAAATTAAACAAATAAAACAAAAAAAAAAAAAAAAAAAAAAACAAAAAACAGGAAAAACCTAGGAGGAGAGAATTACATAAATTAAAACTAAAAGTTTTTACAGATGTAAAATTTGAATTAATAATACGTTTATCAGCGCAATGTAATAGATACTCATTCGACAATACTGCAAATACAAGTAAGTTTCCGTACAAAGAAAATAAACTTTTTTTTTTTTTTTAATGCAAACCATTTTTATTTATAGCTCTACATAACTACCACTGTTTTAAAAACACATTTCCATACGTATCCACTGCTGAAGAACATGTAATCCCGAAAGTTTCCTTATGTAGGAAAAATAAACATTTTTTTTTTTTATGAAGCCATGATGTATCAGGAAAAGATACAAAACATAAATCAGCTGTGCTCAACATACCTACAGTAACGAAGTTGGTGATACGTTCACAGAGATGATTTATGTTTTGTATCTTTTCCTGATGCACCTTGGTCTTCATGAAAAAAAAAAAAAAAGGTTTATTTTTCCTATGTATATAACTATATATATAACTTAATATTATAGCTGGTGTTTATAACAGGAATTGAATTAAGGAAATCGATGGTAACGAATATGAAATTAATTACTAATCAAACTGATTATATAATAACAAAAAGTATGCAAAATATATATATATTTAACATACAAATATATATTAAAAAAAAGCGAATACTCAGAAAAAAACCCTGTAGAAATATATTGAAAACAGATTATTTACCACAATTAAAAGTATTTAATTCTTTTTTTTTTTTTTCTAAATAATTGGGAAAATATCAATGTAATACATACATATGTATGTATATATATATATATGTTACATACCTGTATATATACAGGATTCTTTAATCTACATCCAAATATTTCTACAAAAATATGTACTAAAACACCACACATGTGGGTGGTGGAACATATGCGTACACATCTGTGTACGAATATGTTCCTATAATCCTACAATTCGTACTTTTTATAAGTTTTTAAATGCTCACATATCTGGCATTTCTCAATAATTAAAGACAAGAACCCGACAATTAATGTAAAAGACAAACAAAAAAAATTCAGTCCGGTATCATTTCTATAACAATCTCGCATACATTTACTAACAACAAAAAATATAAAATTTTTCTATTAAGCATATAAAGAATGTTCTCTTTACACATTTGTTGCAGTCATTTTAACGACTGGGATACATATAAACGATGATAATAATAAGGGTTGCATTTTCTGAATAATTATTTTCATTATACAAAACAGTTCTTATAAAGAACTGATAAATGCGTCATTTGTAAGGTATTTTGGAAGTCTTTGCATGCTGATATGTTAAGTTATTCTTTAAGTTAAGACAACGGTAAACCAATCATTCCTTTTTACTTCGATAATCCTGATATTGTTATTGATGTGAGAATAGCAAAACAACTTTTATCTGCACACACACACACACACACACACACACACACAAAACAAAAAAAAAGAAAATATATATATATATATCCATATCGTTATCAGTTTTATAAAACATTAAAACAAAATCTGACCCGATTGCTAACGAGAAATTCGTATGTGAGTTTTGGATAATCGATTTATCCAAATATCAAACGGTTTCATAAGCGATTTATATTTATTAAATTATCATATAACAGTAAAAGAATAAAAGAAAGATTAAATTAAAATGTATCCAACATTTTTGCATTTTAATTATTCAAATGGATTTAAGTGGAACAAACGTTTTGAATTTAATACTCGAGGGAAAACTGACGCTAATTAAAACAATACGGTCGGCCACTTATAACACAACTCGACCTACAAATTAGAAGAGCCCAAAAGGGGGTAACGAAGAGCTACATTAACAAGAACGCGCTTAATTTAAATTAGAAATATAACCCAGATTAAATTAAATTACATTAATTATTTTAATTTGTTAAGTTACAATCGAAGAATAAATAAACATAAATAATGTTTACCAAAACAACAGAATAAGAAACAAAACAAAAATTAATACACCTTGATTTTTTCCTTTATTTTCTCATATATTCTACAAATTATTATGATCATAGAAAAAAATGCAACAAAAGTATCTTTCAGAACATCTTCATAAACACACGTCTGTGTCCGTCTATTTCGATCTAATCATATTATTACAATTTACATCAGTGAACGCACATTAAATGAAAATGTCAATGTTTTTGATGCTAACCGTGTAAAATTTTATTCGGACTATTTTTTAATTAATACACGTTAATTCGTGCGCGAACACACACTATATTATCAAAGCTATGTTTTACAAATACACGAATATATTACCATTAATATTTTTTAACAAAAAGAAAACTGTTTTTTAATTCAATGAAAATAAAAATTTATATAGTATAGTAAATTTATATTAATATTCCTTTCAAATGTTGGCTTTTTTTCTTTCATTTCTGAATCGCCGCAAAATAACTAAAAATAACTTTAAAACTGTTTTCAGGGAATTTAAAATTCAAATCTGATGTCAAATATAAAAATGAATTTACCATTATAGTTATAATAATTTTTAATGAAAGATTTATATAAATTATACGTTCCAATTTCAAATCGATAATGATCGTACATGACTTAACATGAGATACAAGTCTCCCATAAAAATGGCAAATCCCAACCTCCGTAGAGGAAGTCACTCACTTTGTTACGTTCCAGTCGCCACATCACCCCTCCCGTTCCTACCACAGATGGACTATACGGGGAATCGTCTTATTGACCCTGGAACTGATTACATATCACAGTCATCAGCCTGGCCTCGTTTGGGATGCCACCGATGCAAAATGCCTCGGTAGAAATTTACATCTGTGAATTTTGACTCGGCCTTTGCCTTCGCTGCAGGCTTCTTTCGGACATCTCATTCTGTCCTACTCGTTTCCCTCTGAACTAGCTAACCGAGTTCGCGGAAGCACGAACCCCGCGCCTAGTTCTCTAAATCATACAAGGTACTCGTGACAGTAAATACCACATTTATTTTTATCGGTAATTCAGTTAATAAACACACCAACAAAGAAAATATTGATCGCAACAACTGTAATTTACATCTAGTTCACTTATAAGTCGCAATCGACCAAATTAGATTCAACTTTGTGTACAATTTAAATTAAATTAAACTCATCCCGCGTGACATTTACTTTTATCAAATCTGCATTCATCAAAACGGATCTACACCTCACGGCTGCATGGACTATAAAAATGGCACACCAATTACTGAGAATAACAAAGCTAAAAGCTGGCTTAATAAGGATAATGAACAATGAAAAGGTTTTCCCGTTGATTTTGGTTACACAGCTGAATATGTACTGCTGCAAATCATCATGCCGAATACATCCAAGATGTGGCAAAATTTAGTACTGTAAGCAGCGATTTATTTCGTTCACCACACAGGTTGTAGCATTACTTTTGTAGAAAGCAATTCTAACAGATACCTCAAGTATTTTGCATGCATATCAAGTATAAATATGATTTTGGGACAAATAGGATTACACAATATAAATATATATTAATAGCTGGTTATATAACAAAGAAACTGGTGTTTGATGCTGAAGAATAGACAATAGGTATCATTTTAATTTATTTTATATAAATTA
Organism: Zanna intricata; assembly: GCA_010016005.3. Taxonomy (NCBI): domain Eukaryota; kingdom Metazoa; phylum Arthropoda; class Insecta; order Hemiptera; family Fulgoridae; genus Zanna; species Zanna intricata. The sequence continues at coordinate 3,535 of JAAAKQ030495885.1, read as the reverse complement.
CTTAATTTCTTTTTATTCAAATGTTACAGTAATTTTATCTAATATGTAAATAATAATTATTCGGAAGCATTTGACTGGCAAATAAGTTTAATTTAACTGTTATATTGTTACATTATTCAAATATGATGGATAAACATTCAATCTACATAGAAATCAGTACGGGAAAACCATAAAATTAAAACGTTTTTCATATCTACAATAATAAAATAACTACAGGATAATTAACAGAGTATACTAAGACGTACCATAAAGCGTTACGAAAAGTGAATCACGTTTTTTGCTAAAAACTTTTTGATCTATTTTCTTTATTTTATGCAATAACATTCGCTTTTGACTCAATTTTAACAAATGTAAGGAATTTTTCTTTTATTTTGAGACTAATGGGAGAAAACTGTGAAACAGAAACTATATAATATATAAAACAAATTAATAATAACAAAGCCTTTTTAAAGCTTAATATTTAAATTATGTGTAGTTGTTATAATAATACGTATTAATAATAAGTTACAGACGTTGTAAATAGTAAATATAAAATCAACAAATAAATAAATGAAAATGCATGTTTACAACAGCTTACAGTTAAAAAAAAACTTTCATTTGAATTAAATTACCGATAAATAATACATAATTTTTTTTTAATGTGAAAGAGTCGCTAGCTACTTCTGTAATACTTTTTTAACAGTTAAAATCTTTTCTGGAATGTCTAAATTAGAACTAAACTCTATTCGTATTGTGAAGAACAGCGAAATAGTTCTCAAAATAACCGTGGAAATATATACAAACGGATTAAAATTGAACAACCTCGTATATTTTTAAAATCGGTAAAAAAAAAACATGACCAAGTAGCCGATTAAGAAAAGAAAAATTGTTTACGTTGCTCGTATGTTAGTTGAATAGTAAATGAACGGGCATTCATTCAGCGTTCCACTTAACGTATGACTCAATATAAAAATTAGACATTCTCTAATTTCATTATATCGTTTTAGAACAAACGTAATTTTTTTTCAGTATTTTATTAACGTACGTTTTAATGATGCGCGCGCGCGCAACAAACACACACAAACAAGCACACATTTAAAAAAAGATTTATAATGAAGGTAAAAGTACACAAGGTAAACTAGCTGAAAGAAGATTGAAAGTGGTGTAAATTTTGTTTCTATGTACGGTTCACCTGTAAAGGTGTCACTTCGCACGGTTTCATTTTCAAAATACTTGAATCAGACCTTGACACGGTTACGGTCTAGCACAACCAGTCCGACAGCCAACAAACCATTCGTCCAGTTAGATAAGTCATTTAGTTAAAGTCGTTAGGTTTGCCTACGCTATTACCAGTATTGTGCTAACTTTCCCCTTCCATTCCACAACAATATCAACTCTCTCATGCACTGTTCTCTCCCACTTCTTTTCATATACAGAGTGTATCGCAAAGTTCTTCCGAGACTTTCATAACCTATTCTACCCGGGAAAATAATGGAAAAAGTTCATAGAAAACATCTGCCCTAAAATGCTTCGTTTGCGAGTATGGCTAGTGAAAGATTTCGCTCTGATCTCAGCTACCTCGGTAAAATGAGGTCGTAGTGAAATTTTTAGGACTTAATTAAGGAGAACAGAATTAGTCGTCTTTTGGTTTTTGAACTGAAAAACCAAACTAACATAAAAAACAGGGATTTTACCCAAATTTATTGGTTTCACCCCATATTTCTCAAAAACTACAACAGATATGAGTCTGTGGGACCTATTTTATTCGGTTTATCAAGTAAAAGATCATAATAAATCACTAATTTTTAATTTTACCCTTAATTAACGTTCTAAAACTTTCTGTACGATCTCATTTCACTGGGGTAACTGATATCCGAGCGAAATCATTCAAGTGCCGACCTCGCAAAAGAGCATTTTATTTGAACTTTTTCCATTATCTTCAAGAGTAGAATAGGCTTTGAAAGTCCCGGGAGAACTTCACGATACCGTATATATGTGTACGTGTATATATAGATTGGTTGATTAATTTACCAAAGCAGCTTACAGACAAGCTAATAAATAAGGAGGAATATGGAAATGAAATTTTATAACGTAAAAAAAATGCTAAGTCTGACCGGGATTCGAACCCAAGAAGGCTCGGACGACATGCCAAGACAGACACTATCACACCGTTACGGAGATCAACGAATTTATATTTTATATTATCGGGAATTTTACGAAAATATAATTAAAGTATAAAAAATCAAAATCATAAATAATTAATTTATATAAATGTTGATGTGAACGTTAACAATATGATAAAAAAAATCCTAAATCCTTAAAAAAATCCTAAATAAAAAAAAATCCTAAAAATCCTTTTTTTAAATCCTAAAATTTATTCTTCTTTTTAGGATTTTGTATATTGAATCAATGAAATAAAAAATTTAACAACTATTATAAGATTTTTTATTTATTTTTAACCAACTGTTTAAATAGATGGAATTCGAATATTTATTTATTAAATGTAATATTTTCATATTTGAAAAAGAAAAAAGGAAAATTGAAATTAAAATACAATAATAATAAATAAATAACTGAAAAAAATTCATTATACTTATTAGAAAAATAAAAAAGTCGCAGAATAATATCTGATAGCTTTGTTTCGGAAATCAAAATGCATAACTTTTTTAAAAATTGAAAATTAAAAGGTCTTTCATACTTAAAAAATTTTAATTATGGCTGATATTTTTGTGCTAATAAGTTGATTAAATAAATTATTTTTCAAGAAAAAAAAACTTCAGAAATAAACAAATACACCTTTATTAAGTTTATATGATATCTTAAACGTAAGAATTTCGTTATGATTTAAATAAGCATATGTTTGTTACATAAAGGCTTTTTTCCTTCCTTAGTAACTAACTGAATTATCCGTCAATCCTTGCAACAACAAAAGTATATATTTGAAAGAAAATTGTATGAAATAATATCCATGTAAATTTTTCTACCCTGAAATCTTTTGATAAATGACCAATTCTTTTATAAAATTATAAATTAAGAAAAAAATATAGTTTTTTCCTTCCAGAATTTATAAAGTCTTTCCTCATTTTTTTTTAAACCTAAGCAAAAGGTTGAATTAAGAACAACATATCAAGCAGTAGTAAGTTTATTTAAATATTATAATATATAATATTTTTTAACTTATTGAAGTTTCTTCAAATAATTCCTCCCCCCCCCCCAAAGTAGCATCCGCTTTGCAAGTTTTGGTACAACGGGTGCGGACGTTCTTTTATTATTGATATTCAGTACAATACGTATGGAATCAAGATAATTTCAAATTATGTCAAAATCTATTATAACAAAGAAATATAATTTCCTTATATTTGAAAATATAATTCAAGTAAGTTATAAAAATAAGCATAATTCAAAAGTTATTTCTAAGAGTAATGATGTTCATCGTACAAGAATCAGCCCCTTCAATCGACACAGTAAAAAAAAAAAATAAGTGCCTACATCTACGATGTGGGCGAACTTTGACGTGACAACGTTACGTGAGATCGATACAATGAAACAACTTTTT
>JAAAKQ030495874.1:7460-17876 GCA_010016005.3 Zanna intricata | reverse complement strand
TAGGCACAATTTAAGTATAAAATTATTATCTTACACAAGCGATAAAAAATATTAAATATATAAAATCAGACAATGATAATTCTACTCAGATGATAAATATGCTCATCATTTCTGCAGTAATGAAATTTACAGTATTCTACAGTAACAGCAATTACAAAAACTTTCCAATAATAATAATAATAAATCATTTGAGTTTAATGCAGAACTCCACAGTTGTGTCCAAGAGATTTCTGAAATTTTTTTGTTTTTGTTTTTTATTATCAGAAATTAATTTTTAACAAATACTGAGATATGTAATTAGTAAAATTCTATTCAGCACATTTCAGTATTCTTAGATCTTGTCAATTGGAACAAAATATTGAAAAACCATGCAAAATGTTAATGTTTATTGGTCAGCCAACATACTGATAATTATCAAAATTTATAAAATTACTCCATTTCTCAACTTTTTCCCATTTCTAACAAGTTTGCTTACAATACACTAACTGGGCGCATATAGACATGTAGCTACTAAAATAAATAATTTCAGAAAAAAATGTGTGTAACTAAAATATTTTTGGAGAAAAATACTGAAGTTTATGATAGAAATGTATTTTTCTTCCTCTAGTAACTATAGGCATATTACCAATTGCAGCTACAGTGGTTTTTATTTTTATTACTAAATAATAGTTTAAAAAGAAAATTCCCAATTTATGACAAATGGTTGCCAAACTAGTATGAAAAAATCAAATTCCTAATTTATCTTATAAAAAATACTTTTTTCAATAAACAAAATTCTATTAAAATATTTTTATCTGTTATTGAGATAAAGAGAAACAGATAGAAGAAAAAATACATAGTTCTGGATTTTTGTTTACACGATTGTTTCTTTGAGGCAAGGAATATTTTATTCAAAACATTCAGTCAACAACTGTACAACTATTAAGAAAACCATACATACGATCCCTTCTAAAGATGAAATCTTCTATTTAAAACACTCTTACTAGATATCTACAGTCATTAATAATTTCAAGAAAATTCAAATTTTTCTATAACTTCTCATATTAAAATAGAAATATAACTAAAATACCTGTAAAAAAAATTGCAAAAACAATATGAATATCGAATCATATTTTTAGGAAATGTAAATAAATATTAAGAAATAAAAGTAATCACACCATACAATACTTTTTAAAATATTCCTAATTAATTTGGAATGTCTTTTTGATGGATGCAAGATATAGTAGTCATGATGACCAATACAGTTTTTTTTTCTACCCTACAATAGACTAGGTCTTTTTGATTTGTGACAAATAAGTTTTTTTTTTTACCAGTTGCAAAACCTTTTATATGTTTATTCATACTCATACAATATTAATTTACTACGTGAACAATAAAATTATTTATACAAATTAATTTCATTACTTGAAATAGTAAGTACTACTAGGACAAACAATGTAATATAATTACTCAATTGGAATAAAGCATTACCTAAATTAAACAGCTTCTCCAGTGTAACGTATCTTTCATTAGCAATCTTTCTAATTTCATTATCTTCCCATTTTCAATCCTGTTGCAAAGTTCCTTTTGTTAATCCTCAGACCTTATAAATGATTGGCACTTTCAGAATGTTTTTTAATAAAATTATAATGTGAGACTATTTTACAAGGAAAGAGAAATGTTACAACTGTGGTGATATCCAAATCATCTAAGTTGATTTGTTCTAGATAGTCCCAAAATTAAGTTACAATTTTTTTTTTCTTCGTTTGTACATTTAATTAGTTTCAGCAGTGCAAAAATGTCCACTGTTATAAACTTATTATTCTATAAACCTACTGTATAGGTCAAAATTGCCATCAGAATTTTAAAAAAAATGTAACACAATGATAACTTGTATGTTTAAAGTAGATTCTTTGTAAATTTTTTTCTTATCTACAATTGTTAGATTTGTCTGTATTAGAGTATACTACAGTTTCACAAGACATCACAATACAAAATATTGTCCACTCTGACCCTTTGCCAAGCAATGGTTTCTTATTTTTAAAGATCTGTAGATACATACATGAATGATCTGATTAATGCCTTTATTTCTAAAAAGTTGGTGACTGGATTTATCCAGTTAACATTTCAGTCAAAATCTTCATCTTATAAAAATCAAATACAAAGCAATATATACAGATGTTACATTTCTTAAAACTTTTTAACAGATGTCCGAAGTCTGTAATAATTCAGTGGCTCTTACTTTCCTGAAAGTGCTGTTGGGAAATCAACATTCAGTGCCTTTTAGTTTCCCAAAAACGCTGTTCTATCTAAATCAGTTTTTACTCATATTGAGTCTGACTATTTATTGTGAACTGCTTCTAAATTATATTATTCAAGTTCAAATTCTGATCTTGGCCATTTGTGAAATAATCAAATATCGGATTTAACTTCTATGATCTTCCAAGTAAAAGCTGTTTTTACTTTAGCTAGTCACTATATATTCTATGAACATTTTTCTTAGTTAATGAATATGTACTCATTATGTTATTTGAATTTAAAAAGAAATCAAACATAATTAATTACTATAAAACAAAGAAAGAAAAAATGTTCTTAAATAAATATGCGAACCATTCTCAAAGACAAAAACATTTACCAACATTTGGCAATTAGAATTAAACTGAACATGGCAAAAATCCTGTTCTATGACAATAAATAGCTTAGGAAATGATAAATAAATTAATATGCTCAATTGAATAATGAATACTTACACAATACCAATCAATACGAAACATCATGTTGTCTATTTGACATTTTTTCTAAGCGGATTGCAGTTAAAAACAGAATTATACACCTGCACCTTCATTAACTATTTCCTCAAAATAATGCATTGTAGTGTCATCACATTGACTACACTATAAGTTTTTTTTATACTAAGAAAATGTTATGGTAGTATTTGTAGTATGGCTACCAAACAGACTATTATAATAAATTGCTGTTTTATTATTTCTTTAATTATATATCAATAAATTTAAAAAACTGAATTACTACAATTTACTATCATTCAATAAAAAAAGATATATATATCATAATTTACTAATAAATGTAATTCATTTATAAAACATTAAGTAATTGATGTTGCTATTGTCAATATTGTATGTTCAGATACCAAAGCATACCTTTTGTAAAATAAATTCAAGATTAAGTTTCTATACTGTTTACAACACAGTTAATGCTCTCAAATGTTTCTTTACTTGAAATACAGAAAATGTAAGAACTTGGATCCTTCAGGATAATATTGGCGTAAATGAAAATATTTCGACTGGAAAAGCTTAAAAATTAAAAAAAAAAATTCCCTTTTTTTTCTTTTCAACATTAGAAACAATATTTAACAGAAAAAAGATATTCTAAATGTATACATCACAAATGTAAGAAACAAAAGATGTTTCAGTTTTTATTATACATCTATTTATTTTTCTTGAAAAAGATACAGCACATATTAAAGACCAGGCACAATTTTTAGATGCAAATGCTAGTCACCGATAGCTTTTAAAGTTAATTTTGAAAAAAAAAAAAAATTTTTAAATGAATTACAATATGCAAGACAAACTTAATGTTAATAAACTGAAAATAATTTACGGAAGTATGGAAAACTATCAGAATAAATTCTTGGTACATAAAAATTATCTTAAGAAAACACAGCAATAAAAGTCAATGATCATATAATGAACAATACTAGATTAGGAATAATACAGGCTTAATCCACCCAGAAAATAAATTATTCATCATCTTGTTAAGGCAATAAGTAATAAAAATAATTAAAAAAAAGATAATGTTTCTAGAAAGTATTAACTTGAAAAAAATTATCAAGAATTTGAAGACATCAAAGTGAAGAACGTATTCACTAAATGTTTCCATAATTTACTTGTGAATTTTATTGCAATAAAATGTCATGCTTAAGTTAAAGAAAAGATTTTTAAATTTTGTTCAAATAATCTAGTTTTCTAATTTGACCCATCCTCAACACCACAAGAATTTTTAGAAATGAAACCATTTTATAATTACTAGACATCGATTTTATTCCATAAAATTAATATCTTCATCGTAATAAATTTTTTTACAATTTATCACTTTGTAAAACAGACATTCAAAATTACTAAAAACACATAATTACAAGAAATATAACTTTTAGTGATGCAGCTAATTATCAGTAATATATATAGAAGAGTTTTTTAAGATATTAAATATAATTCAGTCACACTTACCTCCATCCATAAGGAAAATGGCAACAATAATATTTACCGCCATTTTTGTTGCCGGAAATACAGTAGCTAAGTCATTAATACTGGATTAATAAGTATGTGAATCTCAAATAGAACCGAGTGACTTGCAATTAACACCTGACAGTACATTAATAAACCAATAAATTGAAAACAATGTTATTTAATATGACCAGCAACTGGGCATACATAATAATAAATATTATTATAAATTACAAGATTTTACATAGTATGTAGCAAATAATATTTATTATTAAGTATACTTTGAAATGAAACGAATATATATCAATTACACGCGCTTGCGCTGCAAGAATATTATGCGTTCATTTCATTAGAAAGAGAATGAATTAATAAAACCACATCACAATTCCACCCTTCAGTCAACTCTCTCATATGCATGCTAATACATCATTCACGCACATACTTTCTCCTCTCATAAACAAACACTGTTTAACAGCATCTAACACTTTCTATGGTTATGTAAAATAATAATTCTCTTTTTCTTTGACTTACACAGTACTTAACGAAGTATATAATTCTTGTATAAATATGTTTTTCTATTATTTGTTGCAGACAGCACATTCAATCCGTAGTGAAAAATAACGCATTTATTAATTTTTTGTATTTTACCACATCTTGCTTGCAGTTGTAAATTTTCCTTTCCTTGGTCCCATTAAAAAAAACTTTGATATAGGTGGCGGTAGTATTAACTAGCTATCATCACAAATCTGTAACTCATTTGGAGAAAAAGTTTTCTTCATTCAAACTAATGATCGACAATTCCAATCTCAATTGAAACATGTGAAATAAAAACACTGAATATAAAATTTAACTTTTTGGCTGAAGTGGAAAAAAAAATAAATTGAGAGACTATAATGTACTGATCTTTCAAAATGCAAATTGTCATTAAATAATAAAGTTTCTTGTAGTTAGTTTTTTTTTTAATCAATAAATGCTTTAATGAATATAAAAAAAAAAAGGCAAAGCTTGAAAAAAGAAACTGATCCAAGTGGCTAAATAAAATGAAGATTATCCAAGATGTATAATCTTTAACGATTGATTTTTGAGAAATTTTATTCCTGAGCAATAAAAAGCATTTTGAATATTTGGAAACAGGTTAGTTGCAGTATAGACATACATTTAGTTATTTTCTTTTCTTCTTCTTATGATCCATTTAAGATCTCATAACCTTTTCTGATGAAATTGGCATTCAGAATTTCTTTTCTTCCATCAGTTTATATAATGCACGTGATGTACATTCAAATTTATCGGAGTTTAGTGCAATATACAAAATCCATAAGGTTTTTTTTTAAAAAGTAAAGCCATAAAGGATATCCACGTAAACTTTTCAAGGAAGGTGACCACTCCTATTAACATATGAAAGTGAAGTATGGACCTGAAATGGAAGAATGAGTTTTCATACATAGGCCACAGAGATTAATTTTGAGCAGTATAAAAACAGCTGCATTTCTACATAAATCTCAATGTATCTGCGTTTTTATGCACTAACATATGTTCTTTTTGTTTTTGGAAAATTTATTTTAATGAACTACAAAATTAAAGATATTTAATAATTAGATACAATTAATGTTCCTCTCCCAAAAGTAACAGCAAGCCTAAAAACATAAAAAAGGGCAATGTATTCACTTCACATGATCACTTGGGTAAGTGTTAAAAATCACAAACCTCAACTTTCGAAAAGTAATAAAAAAATGTAAAAGAATTTGCAAACTGTAATGAAGTGAAGGCTTTATACCTTAATCTATCATAAAAATCCAATTAATTTATACGACACAAGCAACAACTGAAATGAGCTATCATTGTGTCTTACTTGCTGAGAATTTTTTTCAGTTAAATACAAAATGTCAAAGCATAGAATATTGCCAACTGTTGCATAAAAACACGCAAATCAACAATCCTATAATGTTTTTGATTTTTATTCTACCTTTCCCTTATTAATTAACTTTGTTTATAATAAAGCATTATTAAAACAGTATACTTGAAGCAGCTAAATTACAGCATAATGTTCCAGCAATATGATTTAGTATGAACCGTGTAAGTATAATAAAACATGTCTCAATTCACAAAGTATAAACCATAGATTATTTAGGGTTAACAAAAACATTAAATATTCCTAAAATTGGCAAATTAACAACCCTTGTTTTGAATAAAATTATTTGTAAATTTCACATTAAAATTTTCATGCGATATGATAAATTTTGATCACCCCACAAAAAAGTAAAAAGAAATAAAAAATTTGTGATAAATCTAATGCCAATTAAAATTTAATTGTAATTTCATAAAAGTAATGCTAGTTAAACAGATAGCTTGAATGCGCATCATAGAATTAGCTTTATCCACTAAAAAAATATTCTTTCCCCCCTGTACATAATGAAAACACAGATCCAGGAAAAATCTTGAATCCAGGTAAAGTCACTCTGTCTAGCCAAGAATATCTCTGTCAAACAAATTATACCACAAGACATTAATAAATTTAATTAAAAAAATTTAGGTTTTGGTCTTCAAACCGCTAAAATTTTTATTATGTACAGGATATTTCTAAATTTGATATAAAAGAGTAATCTTTAATTATAAAAAAAATTAAATAACTTACAGAATTGTTTGATACATCACTGAATACAGTATACCTTCAAGTTTCATTTCTTCCTAACACCCATTAATTGCTGAAGTACTCGTTAGGTGGCATGCACAAACTATAATTACATGTCATAATTAAGTCATATACCAGAGTGTGCTCAGTGTAGTTTATGGTTTCATGAATCCAAATCTGTTGCTAACATTCATGACTAAATAACACAAGCAGCTACCTCAAAAGCAATCTGTTATGCAGTACAATTACGTCATTGAAACTGTTGCATATCACATAGCTTGTCACATCATGGTAAAGCTTTCTTTCTGAAGCAGCAATCAGACGGGTGCAGCAGATGTCCATTCATAGTAAAGGAAAATTAATGGGAGACGCACCAGTTTAGAATTGGAATATTCCTAAGGTTACAGTATGGTGGGTATTAAGTAATCGACAGTCATTTAAAGCCTACAAATTACTACCAATTCTAGTTTTGAGTGATGATAAAGAAAAAAAAACAACAAACTGAATCTTGAGTAAACATGTTACAACTGAGAGTGAAACAGTTATCAAAATGAAATTGTGTTGTGATAAAGCAACTTCTATACCAGTGGTAAAGTGAATCAACATAATATTCAGATACGGATGAGTGAAATTCATGACACACAATTGAACACATACATGACTTACCTAAGGTTATTTTACTGTAAACTATCACAAAACTTACAGTACTTCATTTTTGCAGAATCAACTGTGTACTGGCATATCACACCTGACATGCTTGAACATTATCTAATGCCACGATTAGAACAAGAAATGGGAACAGAATTTATTTACCAGCAAGATGGTGTGCCACCGCATTATAATCATATATCTCAATGGGAAAAGTGCCAACTTGGATTGGATGTGGTGGAACAATTTCCTGGAAACCATGATTTAACTTCAAGGACTTCTCCATGTGGGGAGGGTTACTTCAAAGACAAATTGTTTGTTCCTCTGTTTCCAAAAAATGTTGATGACCTGCGGCACCAGATAACACAAACAGTTACCTACATAAATCAAGACAACCTTCATAGGATTGAAGATGGGACATCTTGTTGTGTTACAAAAGGTAGCCATATTGAATATTCATAAATGAAATTTTCAAGATATACTGCATTCAGTGTTGTATCAAACATTGCTGAAAGTTATTTACTTTTTTTCATTATCAGATTACTTTTGTATAATTTAGAAATGCCTAGTGTATATTAATTACAGATAATTACTGGTGAAATTAGAAAACTATTGAATTGTTAACAACTAAGTATATAAATAGTTAATTATAATACAATTGTCAATTAGAAACTTGAGTCACAAATCCAAACACAATATATCCTCTAAAGGAATAAAAGCTATTTTAATTTTTATATATTAAGTATTCAACTGATCAAAAAAAATAAATAAATACACTGATGAACATAAATTAAATAATTATCATTAAGATCAAATGTAATAATCACGTTCTTTGAGATTTAAAATTATGAGCTGCATACTTAAATAGAAGCCCTGAACCAAAGAAAAAATTATTACTATAATATAGTAAAAAAAAAGATCCTCAGCTTCAACACAATGAAAATGGTTATTAACATGTTGTTAGTAGCAGACAAAAAATAACTCAATAAACCTAAAAGTAAAATGTAAATGAATATTATAAAATGAAAACTCTAACAATAATAAAAAAATAAATACATATTGATAATCTACTAAATATTTTAATTATAAAAAAACTGAATTGATGAATTCAATTTTTTTTATAGTACAGATTTATATTGGTTTGGATTTATAATTACAAACATGTCATTTTATCTAAACCATGATCACTGTGCACAACCTAGCTTACATTATGTTAAAATTCTACCCATCCCTTTAATTTGATCACAGCACAATGTGTTTTACATATATGCATTAATAATAATTATAATGAGAATAATTAAGATAGCTACTATTTTACTACAGTAATAATTTGTACTTGTAAATTTTCTTAATATTCTACTTTATTTACTTTTGAAACTCGATTCAAAAGGCAGTACCAAAATTATCTCATTTTTTTATTAAAGTTTTTTATATACTTACCAAGCAAACAGACTGTATTAATACAAACTCAAGCCTGACCATAATATTCTTATTGTAAAAACCAAATTGATTGTTTAATGAATCTATCTTAAATATACATTTAAGAGAATTTTCAGTACATAAAGATGAACTGCTTATTTTTGTTTCTTCATGAAGATGAGCAAGTTTTCTTTTTTTAACAAAAAATGTACCAGTAATGTAAAAATTTTAATTATATAATTAAAAAAATTATACATACCAAATAAACATATATATTAAAAAAAAAACCAAACAAATAAGGATATAATTTAAGTTGTCTGAAGTAGTTTTATTTTACTATTTACAAAAATGTTTTCTGGATAACTATAAAAAAATAAAGTGAATATAAGAAAAATACAACTTATTTCTTTTTATAAGAACAAAAAGTTAACTGAAACCTTATATTTATTACTTTTAATTGTTTACATTATGTTATATTACAAATTAATTAATTTTGGATATCAGAAGGCTAACTAGTACAACAGAAAATTCTTGGTAATTTTTACTGAATCAGAAGAGAAGATGGTTTGAAGCATAAATTTATTCATCCATATCATCAACAAGCGGTAAAATCTCAACATGCTATTTTTTTTATGAATAAATTACTGCATTTGCAAGAGAGAGCGACATTTTCATTAAAAAAATGTACAGAAAAAGTTCTTGGGCTATTAGCTATTTAACAAAAACTGTTGTTGCATACAAGTGGTAGATGAGAGATGTAATAAATGTTAAGTACTATTAACACACTATGTATACGAGGCATGTTCTTAAAATGAATTTATTACTGATGCATTAAAAACTGCCTTTACTACTCTTCTGAACAGTTGCCTTCAACTTCACAGAATCTTTTTTGTTTTTCATAGCGTTTCTTCATTCATAAAAATATTATATTCATATGTTATGTATTCAGTTTCATAGCTATCTTTTTCATTCCCTCTTCAAGAAATTCCATCAGCAACTTTAATTATGCTGTTTTCCAAATCCTGTCATCATTGTCAGACAGATGCAAGCCACTGTTAGGCTAAGGATAGACGATTGAAGATTTTTTAAGTCTTACTGTCTGATTTGCTGTGTGTGTGGGTATATCCTGTCATTTGTTTTTTATAGCTTTTTTCATGATTTTTTAAACAAATGTGCAATACATAACAGCATTCACAGTAGTGATCTGTGATCACTAAATTCAAGATAAGAAAGACATTCTTTTGTCCCCCCTCTCTATCCCAACCAAAAAGAAATCATTAGTAGCAATCAGCTTTTTTACAAAATATTGTTGTTTATACTTCTTTAGGTAGATGATGTGTGGTACTATCACTTTTTGCTGCATAACAGCTGGCTGATTATTGATAGAAATAATTGAGCTGTGCGAGCACTATCTGTTTGTTTATACACTGCATATACAGGTGGCAAATTACAAAATTTATTTTACTTTGAAATACACGCCTCATGCATGTATATAAAATA
>JAAAKQ030495863.1:0-20905 GCA_010016005.3 Zanna intricata | reverse complement strand
AAATTCCTTTTTATCCATTTTTTCAAACTAACAAAAGTTGCTTCACTCAAAATGCTATATCTCACAAACTAATAGTAAGACAGCTGTGAAATTTATACACGTATCTTTTGAAGGTTAGGGCTAACTAAAAATCATATAGATTTAATACTAGTAGCACCATCTATGTATCAGCCTATGAACTTTTCAGCCCAGCTGGTATATATATATATATGTAACTCAATCAATGAGTTAAACCATAACCACAAAGTTTTAACATAATAGCAGCAAACATCACAGAACCAGAAGTAGCAGCCTAACATGAGCCTTTACTAATTATAATGGCCCCAAATAATAAAAATCTAATTAAAAACAAAACAAAAAAACAGCATTTAAAAACAAAACAAAAAAGGCATTTATTTTCCCAAAAGGAAAAGTGAAACTCATTATGGCCTTAGGTCTTCGACCAGTAAAATTGCAGTTAATACTTTTTTATATCAGAATGAAGTTATTGACTGTTTACTTGAAGAAATTTAAATGATCCACTAATAGAGCTACATTTAACAGAATTCATACTGCTAAGTTGTATTAAGTGACTACTCATTTAGTCAAAAATGAATGTTATGTATCATGTCAATAAAATACATTATCTCATAATTAAAAAAAAGAAAAAGAAGATGACAAAAGGCATTAACACAATACTTTTTTCACAATCTTTTACACAACCACAAAACATGTTATAATTGTACATAATTAACACATAAATTAATATGAAAGTTTCTGTATCTAATTTGTTTCAATAATTTTGGAATGAACAAAAAAATAATTATACTGCTCTACATTCCTGCAGAAAATTCATTAATTTGTCGACTTAAAAAATTATAAAAAATGTATAAATTAATTATATAATTTACAAATTACATTTTACAAATAAATTATCTGCAAATGTTGGTGAAAACAAGTTAATTACTTAACATAAATTTACAACTTAAACTAGATTCAAATTTTACATAAAATATATTTGCTGAAATATTTCATAATTACTTTCAATAAAAAATAAATCAGCAAACAAATAATTAAATAAAAAATTGTTATTTATAACAGAATCAACACATACTGACACAAATTGTTTTTATTCTTTGGGTAAGAGCTTAACATTTACATGAAAATTTCCCTAAATTTTTAAACAACTAAATGACTACTATATATCTTTATTTTCATGATTCATAGGTTTTATATCTAATCAACTAATGTTAATCAATACAACAGTTTCTTAGCTCTTGCAAATATCTGATATTCACCAGATTAAAAAAAAAATAAATAAATAAGTTGTGTTTGATATACACATACATACATTGGCCACTGAATGCTAGTTGTTAAATTCACCACCAGCATACAGAACTGCAAATGCAAAATAATATTATTATACCCTATATAATATTTTTTTAATGATATATGTAAAAAAAATATTAGTTTAAAAATTATATTACAGAAAAATATATACCAGAATTATTTTTTTTAAATAAAATCAATTTTCCGGGGCAGGTCCTTTCAAGCTTTAAAAGCATTTTATTTATCCAATACTGACTTCCACTAGACCTATCATAACTTTAAAACCCGAGCCCAGGCTGCTGACTGCCACTTTTCAGAGTTCTTGCTAAAGTCTTCATAACTTGGATTTGTCCTGGAGCACAAAAAGCCCTTGCTATTACTTCACTCCCATGAGCAATATCTAATTTCATGATAATGCCCATTTAGCATAAAACTGAACTGTTGCACTCTTCATACAATTAATAGGTCAGGTAGCAAAGAAACAACCCTTATAACTAATAAAACTAAAGATCCAAGGCTGGAGATGATGTGACCACGAAACTAAAGAAACAGAGGAATAAATTAGATAAAAGTATCAGTAAGGAAGCTGAAGGAAGTGGAAGTATGGATCAAAGAGGGCAGAAGAATTGGAGGAAGTCATGGAACAAAGGTGATGGTAAGATAGGAAGAGATGTAGACGCTTATGTTTCAAGCACACTGAGCCAGCCAGCAGCTGGTAACTACACATGATGAAAATCTATTTTAATGATAACAAAAATGTGTATTTTATTTTCTGCAGTCAATTTATCTTTTCTATTTATTTGAATATATTTACACTTTACAACATGCACTACAGATTAAGAGCAAAAAATGTCTAGGGACAACACATACATACAGAATGTTGTAATGTTTTGCTAGAAAAATGTTAAATTATTTAAATACAATTAAATAATGATCAAATTTGTTCATCTGTGCTCCAGAAGAAGTGAAAAAACTCCCACCCAGATAAAAATGATTATTCATTCATTTATAAAAAATTATTAACTTCTTATATACCTTTTTTTCTTTTTTTTTTAAATTTTAAACAGCAGAACATACCTAAAACACATTCTTGCCATTATAACTCAGCTTTTTGTTATAGTTAATTGCTTTTAAATCACGTTTTTTAGTTAACGTAAATGTAAAAAAAATTGTGTCAAGAGATTAGCATTTTCTATTTTCAGAAAATAAATAGGACTAAAAAAGAAATACTAAAGACCAAATACTAAAATAGAACTAAAAAAGATCACTAGGAAGATTAACAAAAACTTAAAATTAAGGCTGAAAAACAACCTTTTAAGTTGGTTCAGTTAGAAAACAAAATGCTTAATGCAAAACTAAAAGAATTTTCAAATTAAAAAATATTAATTTAACTCAACAAGCAGGCAAAATTTTGTCTGACTGGTAACAAATTATTAATACACAACTGACACAGGAACATGCAGAACAAGAAACATACGTTTTGGCCGATCCAGATTGACGATCAAATTCTCGTTTGCCTCTACCATCATAGCCTCCACGGCCTCCTCTGCCTCGACCACGACTAAGTCCACGTCCAGAAATGCCTCGACCACGACCACGATTATCACTACTTTCACCACTTCGGAATTCTTTGCCTTGAGAATCTCCGGTCCTCATATCCCTATCCCTTCGCTCATAGCGGCCTTCACCTCTATCCTCCCTGAAAAGAAATCAAACAATAGTTAGTCTCAAAGTGAAATCTAACAAGTAACAAAATCTAGGAAGATTACTGTATTGAGGACTATAGGTAATCATAATTAATAAGTAAATGCAAATTAAAGGTAAAAAAAAAAAAAAATTTTAAATTAACTATTCTAATACTTTCCACTACATAGATACAAAATATATATATATATATTATTATTATTATATATATATATTATTATTATTATTAAAAAAATCAACAACTGCTAACAATAAAAAAGCCTAATATATAATAAATGAAATTAAACAGATAACAAAATATTAAAATAGGCAAAAAATTTGGTAGAATCTATTACTTACTACAAAATACCAAATTCTTAACAAGAAAAGAAAGAAATGCAAGACTAACAACTGAAATCATTATCAATAAACTGATAGACAAAATCATAACAAAAAATAAATCGATTTTATATTAGTTACACTTAAAAGGGTCCAAGAAAAGATTGTAGATAAGCTGCATCACTTTATGTATCTAAAGATCTGCCAGTTTCATTTTAAGAAAATAAAAGGATGTAAAATAAACATGATACTATTAGTTGGGCCTTATGATCGCAAAACAGTTCTCATAGATTACCATAACTGAAAACAATAAATGCTTCTAGTACAAGTAACGGCCCATTTTTGACATTTTGAATCTAATTAAAGCAGTTGGTAATACTTGAAAAAAGTTCAACAAAGCTACACAACACAAAATGCAATTCTGAATATATTTAAGTACATTCAAAAATGATCAAACCGTACTTTTTTCCTCCATTAAGCATTTGAACAGGGGCAGTAAATCATGATTAGGGCAACAGTAGTACTTAGTGTACATGCACGTCTTATTTTGTAATCTCATTAAATGCATTAGTTACAAAATAGGTATTACGTGTTAGTGTAAAAAGTGTTTGTTGCCTTTTTATGTAGTGCATGATGGAACACACTCAACAAGACTATTGCTTCAAGTTCTGCCAAAAGCTTGGTGATATCCTCATACAATTAAAAAGAGCCACCCAAGGAATTTTAAATTGAGCAAAATATTGTGTAAACAGTGAAACACATTTTGAACAATTATTATAATGGTAAGTTTATTATTCTTATTTATTTATTTTTAATAACTGATTTTATCTCCAAATATTTTCAAACACTGAAATGATTAAAATTTTGGTTTAAAATAATAATACACTACTTTCTCCCACGTTGTGATCTGTCTTGTTTTTAATAAATACCAAATTTCTTCAAGAACAGTTGATTTTACGTAGATACTCTTAGAATTAAATTTTATACAAATTGTGTAATAAAATGTTATTTATTATGGGCAATTTAATGAAATTATTGTATGTCAAACTAAAAAATTATGTTTTCCAATATCAATTGTTTATGTTGTACAATAATTCTATCAAAAATTATTAAAGATACAGTTCTGGGGCCTGTTTAATTCAATTTTTTAAACCATTAGTTTTATTCAAATGGTCAAAAACTACAAAACTGTCAAATTTAAGTTCCAATAATTTCAATAAGGCTTTATTTTATCCTTGCTATAAAAATTAGAGTAAAAAATTTTGTAAGCTGTAACACTAAAAATGAAGTAACCTGTGGACCCATGTAAATACTGTATGAACAATTTTTTTTACTTTTGTTTGTAAAAGATGCCCTAGAATTTTGCTATTTCTTTGTGAGCTACCCTAATATATATTATATAGATATATATTAAAATATCCATTCCCTGTCAAAGTAATTGCAATTATAAATAGCACTCAACTAGCACTTTCAATACTAGATGTGGGAGGCCTTGCAGCAAATCTTTATGAACCGTTCCAAGCCATACTCATAGTATCTTCAACTGACAATTAAATACAACAGCCTTACACAAGATTTGTATAATTTAATTTTTCTAATTGCATCAGTGACCCAGTTCTAGTAAAAATGAAAAGATTAATTTTTCACCATCATATTAAAATTTACTGCTGTGTCCCAAACATTTCAATGGTTTCAACATTTCAGGATGATCCAGCTGTTTGACAGCTAGATATAAATATACATCATGTATATATATAAAACTTCAATTATATGACATCAGTAATTGATCAGTTAAAAAATGCTCAACTGTGTTTATGTGGGATATAAACACATTTACATTGTTCCTCTGCATATCACATTCCAAATACAAAATTCCATACTCAAATTTGTACAGAAAATATATTTTTACATTAAAAACATACAACTTCATTGAATCATTTGTCAATGGATAAATACACCAATTCTACCAAAGATAATAATAACTTTTATACAGATTTAAGACACTAATTTACATCTGACAAAAAATTAGTTTAAAAATATTTATATCTATATACATTTACAAACACAAATATAGATGATATAAAAAAAAAACAGGCCAACAACAATCTCACTCTGAAAAATATGAAATCAAACTTGCCACATTCAATAACAAATTTTTTTTTAAATTCAGATGAATAACTTGCCACATTCAAAATCAAATTTTTTAAAATTCAGATGAATAACTTGCCATATTCAATAACAAATTTTTTTTAAATTCAAATGAATAACAAACAGATAAATTTTTATAAACGGGTGAACACAGGCATACCTAATAACACTTAATAATTACATTTAACACTTACAGCATTTTGTAAACTACACACTCACAGGACTAGTATCTTTTATTTTTATCAGTCCCATCATATAAGTTTTTTCATCTATTTTTTTCATGGCTAGATTGATGAGATTTTTCATTTTTTCTTTAGTATCTTAATTTCAACATTATATTTACAGTATCAATTTTCTGTTACATACATTATCTTTATTTTTTAATATATTTTTTACCCTCCAAACTTCTGCTACAAATTAACTAACCCTGAATTCATTAACACATCTCTGCAATGGAATTTTTTTTTTTTTTTGTTTAACCTCCGAAACTACCGTTAAGGTATATCTTCAGAGGATGAGATGAATGAAATGTAGTGTGTGAAAAATGCCATGCCTGACCGGGATTCGAACCCAGGACCTCCGGATGAAAGACCGAGACGCTATCACTCGGCCACGAAGACCGGTGCAATGGAATTGGGAAGATGTGAATTTGGAGAACAAATTTCTCTTAAAGTTTCCTTTCTTGCTCATATCAGGTAATTTTCAAATGCTTTTTATTACTACCATACTTCAATGGTATCTATCTCTGCCTTTCAAGCTTTCCTATTATCCAAATTTTGTTTCATAAACTATAACAAAATAAAACAGCGTCATTCTATTACTTTCAAGTAGTCATTTAATTAAACAGCATATTTTTGTAAATTCACGTAACACATTATCATCCCTTATTTTTAAAAGCTTTATAAAGTATGAAGCTTAGGAACTTGGGAGATCAGCTGTGTATAAAACTATGTGGGTGCATTCTTTATTAATATTATTCTCTCATATATAACTACTTCAATTTTTTGTTTTTATTTGTAGCAAATTTCACTGTTTATTAAACAGCGATAACTGAATTCTATTTAGCAGTCCATACCTACCCTAGCTTTTGTACTCATGCTATTTAATTGATTCATATATACTTGTACAACAATTTCAAAATGCATAACAGTCAGTCCACGAGTTATTACTAAACCTCTACTTCTGTACCACATTAGAATGAAAACTGGAAAACTTCTTATAATGCAAACATAATATTTTAATAAAAAATAAATAAATAAACTAATGAAAGGCAAATTGCACATACCGATGGTATTCTCCACTCGGTTTATCTTCTCTATTTTTCCTATTATTCCTCTCTTCACGGTTCTCATTGTTATATTTAACAACACGATCTCCAGTTGTTCTCATCGATTTTGCTTTGTTAAAATCTAAAATCAAAGAATTATATTTAAAGGATCATATTATTCAAAACCTTACCTTCATAAAAATAATACAATAAAAATACATAAATATGGATAACACAAGAATGAAGAATACTATTTATTGCCAGTCAATTTTACACCACTAAATCAATTTAATAAAATCTTGCCACTAAATCAAAACATTTAATGACTACAATGGTGGCATAGGTTTATATGCTTACCAGCTACACTGAATGTTTTGAATTCAACTCTGGATTAAGTTGAATACAACATACTCACTAAAACTCAGAAGCTGGCGATTTAAAAACATCAATAATGCAAAATATTATCTGTAAAAACACTGAACAGAATATATAGCAGTTAAAAGGTATTATATTAGGCAACAAACTTTTGTTCTTTCCTTTTATAAAATCAATGAAGACAATAAAATATGTTAAATAAATATAACCAAGTAAAAATAATAAATGTACATTGCAAGTAAATGTAGACATATTTATTTGCTTTACATAACTTAAAAAGGAAAAATCAAAAAGTTAAAGAATTGAAAACAATCAGCAGTTAATATTTTGTACATTAACAATAAATGTAGCTCAGTGATAAATAAAAAATAAAAATATTTAGTTATCATCAGACCTTGGCACTTACCATCAAAACACACATTTAGGTCAAAATTTATCTAAATGCTATTTATTTAATATCACTTATAAACTTCCTAATAAAAACAATAACTTCCAGACAACAAACAATCATTATAAGCGACTGAATAATGCTCAACACATATGAAATTACACCTTTCCATAGTAAATCAAATTAAAAATAATACAAAAACCTTAAAATAATCTAATTATTTTTAATTTGTTAAATATAACTTTGTTGTAGCTAACTTTTTATAAGTATAAAAGGAAAATAAAATCAGCATTTTTTATATCATTTTATTTAAGTGACAAAATTTCACAATTTTTAAAATCTCTTATTTTCATGATCCCATGTTTTCAGATGGAGTCTCCTATTTCTATAATTAGAAGACAAAAATATATAAATATTCAAATCTGAATCTCTTCAAACAAAAATAGGATAATTTTCATTACGAAGATATCAATACAGCTGAAAGCAGAATAGTGTTTAAACTTAAAAAATGGTAAAAATTAATAACAGAAGAGCAAGCATAACTTTTGTGCCACTCCATGTTTTGAATTTGAATTACTTTGTATATAAAAATTAAACCAAATAGTACATAAAAACCTACTTGTATCAGAGGACCTATTTAGAGGGGAAATACCCTTTAAAAACATTTTGATCAAACATTTTTTTAATTTTTGAATAAAAATAACCCGTACTACACAAAAAAAAAATCCGCATCAGAGCATAAAATACATTATAAATAACAAAATCACTAAATAATAATAAAAGCAAAAATTAAATTAAATTTTGCAACCAACAGAAATAATTTTTAATGATATTCAAAGATCTATCTTATGTAACAAAAACAAAAATGTATTAAATGATTACAGTAAATTATATTCACTTAAGTTAATTTAATGTTTTGCAGAATACATGTAGTCATACAAATTTATTGCAGCAACAGTACATTATCAGTACCAATATTATACAACTGTGAAAGTATTATTTGTTCTAAAGGTTGCCATCTGATTAAATTTAAATGAGTCATGACAACGTTAAACCTTAACTAACTTTTAATTTAAAAATACATTCATAGCTTTTTTTTTCCAAGTAAGAGTAAATAAATAAAATGTTATGTTCAAAATATTTTCTTTGCAAATAAGACATAACTGATCACAAAGTTACAACGTAGCAAACTGTACAATTTCTTTACTCACTTGTGATCTAGAGCACAAAGTGTCTTGATAAACAAATTGACTGTTTAATTATCTGATTAAAATGGTTTATTTTATTATTAGCATTCTCTTTAAATCCATTTCAAATTTTTTATCATCACTGCACTAGTTATTCATTAGGTATTCCCAATAAAGTTTGTGTAGGACTGCGTTGTTGAAAGAAAACAAACATACTTTAACTTTTGGAGTACGTAAAAAAAAACTTATACATTTACCTATTAAACTCCTAAATGAAATTAAATAAATTACCAAAAGAAAAATTAAGAAATAGTTTCATAACACCATAAATACCAAAACAAAAAAAAATTAATTCTCAATTCTAATTTTATAGAAATATAAAAAAATTATAAAGTACAGGCACTAAAAATTAGCATTTCAATTAGCTGCCATTTCTAAAGTTTCTATTCAAATTGCATTCATAGAATAAGATGCAGATTCCTAAGAAAAAATCCATTATTATAAAATCTTTATAAGTTGATGACAATACGAGTCTTTTCAACCAATTTCCCAATATCCATTCTTTGGATTACTTTCGGCAATTTAAAGCATTATCTTTCATAAAGGTTTCAAGGGGATTTGCTACTAATCCACCACCTTTTAACTTCAAGACCTTTAAATTTTGGATAACTTAAGAGATAAACATTTCTGCCACCTCTTGCTATTAATACTAGGAAGATAATGGATTTAGAAAAATGCTGTCATCCTTGCTGAAAATTTCCTTCAGATCATTCAAATTACTTTAACATTTATGTTCTTTCAAACCATGTAGACTTCACAGCATGATACTTTAATGTAGATTTCACATCTTGTAAAGATGTTCCATAAATTGTAAATTACCTTTAAAGGTATAACTGAAATAGATGAATCCATTTCATTAATCCCTTTTCCCAAAATCTTTTAGGGATATTATTTTTATAAGTTATTTCTGCTCAGTTCTTTGACTAGCTGTTTAACATTAGCAAGTACAATTTTTTAATACAGAAAAAGTAGCAGCTTTAGTTAATGAACTTGTCCGATGTGTTGAAATACATTCCTACTCTTCTCAAAGTGAACAATTTGGTCCTACTCGTAGACATGGGTTTTTCCTTTTTGCTATTTAAGAAATATAATGCAAGGAACAGTGTGTAGCAATAACCCCTTGTTTCATCTCTTGAGCATCTTCCATTCGATTCTTCAAATATATCAACATTTACATCTCTTTAAGAGGCCTGGCAGTTATCTGTAAAAAGAAAAAAAATCACACGTCATAAACTTGTTTTTACATAACAGTTTTCTCATAATACTGTTAGATTATTACTTATCTACAAGTATTTGGAAGAAAAAAATGACTGACTGTTTGTGTTGGATTAATTATAGAGAATTACAATTCTAAAATCTATATTTATCAATTTAAAATTGGCTTTGCTAAGGAAATATTAATTCTATAATAGAATCTGGATATATTTCAACAATTTTGTAATTTACAATCATAATTAAATATGAACGCTGTGTTCTTGATGTTTCATTTACATTCATTTACAATAAAGAGTGTCAAAGCTAATATATTCAAATATAGAAAATTTAGTTTCATTAATTTTATTAGGCTTTAAGAGTAATCTGACTAAAAATTCTTACAGGAAGGGAAATCTTTTATTAAGAAGATACTCTAACATATTTTTCATTTCAGCAAGCAATTTGTTGAAATTGAAATGTTTAAAGAGATGTAAAAAATTGAAATTGTTGAAGTTGACTTTGGGATGCTAAAATATTTAGTTTTCAAAAATGTGTTTTTACTTCCTAGTTTTTTAAATCATTGTTCTTATTACAACATCACTGTTCTTGTTTGTTTTTGTTACATAAAAAAACAGTATGACCTGTTCTGTTGAAATACAACAAACTGAAACACAAAGCATACCTCTTGGATTACAACACAAGCTGAATTTAGATTCTGTACTTTCAAAATTCCCAATACTATACCCCAACTGAGAACCAGAGAACACACCATCAACTTTTACAAAATTTTGTTGAAAAGATTTGTCCACATATTTTTAATATGGTTGGATATAGTGAAATGGGGCAAGATTTACAAGCTGGTCGATTTATCAGCCTTTTTTTTTTTTAAATACTGGATATTCTGGTAAAACAGATTTATTAAAGGAGAGGCAATATAATTTTATACTTGTTTAATCATATTAATTGACAAACTAAACATCTGTCGTTCATAGTTTTTTAATGCAGAAATTATATTATTCCTTCATCAGTTACTGCATCTTCAGAACAAAGTTTTCAATCTGTTATAATTCATAGCAGTTTACAGAGAAGGAGATAATAAATACTATGGCCTTAATTACATATTCAATTTTTTGAGAACATCACATGGTGTGATAAAATAAGCAATTATGGTGTTGAATCCAAATGGCACAAAAAAAGTCTGCGAGACAGTTTTTTTACAATTATCGCTGGAAGTTGAAACTTTTTGTAAAATGAAATTGTTTTAAGATCTTCATTTATAATTAATATTTTTTAATTAAGTGTATTGTAATTTATTTTGTTTAATTTTGGATTACATTTAAATGCATAACATACACCAATAACTTTGGCTTTAAAGGCTTTTAGATGAACACTAAATTTTCATACTTATTTAATCTTTTTATACTTATCAGAGGAAACATTTCACCAAATGATTTTTAAATATCAAAGAAATGGTAGAACTGTTTCTAACATTAACTATAAAAAGTAGACAGTTCTGCAAGATTTTCTAAGATATTTTGAAATTTACTGAAATTCACAATGTTCTGTTAATTTCATGATTATTCCTCTCATTCAGTAATATGAATCTAAAACTAAAAATCAATCTTCATAATCAAAATGATTTGAATACACAGTGCTTCAAAAAAGCTTGGGTAAATATTTACGACAAAAATTATCAATCTAAAGAAGCAGATATCTGTTGCCAGTCTTTGTAAAATTTAATGGATTAAGAATGTGCAAATTTGCATTTTAACAGCTATAAAAAATAAACGTAATTTTTTACTTGACTTACCTCTCAAAAGAAAAGAGAACCTTCCAATACACTGAACACAAGTGAATGCACTGTCACTGTTCCGCCATTTATTTCCATAATGACTTGCAACAGAAATACTTAAAATTTTTTAGAGTAGTTTGAATAACCTTTCAGAGTATAATAATAAAAAAAGATGTTTCTAGTAACACATGTACTCTTTTTTGCAAATAAAAATTATTATTGCATAAACCACTATTTTATTAAAAAGAAAAGTAAGAGCATGTAAATATTTAGGAACAATTTTTTTTTTTATGTAGCTATTCATTAATAAAAATAATTTATTTGCTCATAAAGTATTTATAACAAATTTCCCAATGTTAAGGATATCATACTTCAGTGTAAAAAGAAAAAAATATAGTATGGTACATAATAATGAGCTGCTTACATCGCTTTCCATGTAACTATGTTGCTAGATGGTTCTTTAACAATAGCACAAATTTACACCAACAATGTAGCATCGCTAATTTGTTTGCAATGGTGAGCTGAACTTGTGCTGTTACCATAAAATAATGCTATATACTAAGCACAATTGTTGCAAAACTATATACAAGATGGATCTCTCTTAAACCCCAACACTCTTGATGATGAAATTCAACTACACACTACAATTTATATTACTCAAATTAACTTCATATGATTTTTTATTTAATCTTTATATTTACATTTACAAACACTGTTCAAAATGTTGTTTTTTTTAAGATAAGGTTTTAGGTTTAACAGCTGAAGATTACTTCACAGGAATTATCACTCCATAGAAATTGTACCGTACTGTAAAGCTTGGTTAGGCAAACAACAAAATCAAGAATACAGCCAAAAAAAGTAACACTGACTGAAGTATATGCTTCTGTAAGTACAGTTTTACTAAAATTTTAAAACAAAAAGAAAAAGGTAACAAATAAGTTAAATAATGTCCTTATTTTCTATAAAAAAAAAATAAAAACCTAAATGCCAGTTTTTTTAGCCTATAAAAATCTGAAAATTCAACCACTTACATTTGTTAAACGTAAATTTCAAACACATAAAAAAGGTCAAATAAGGTGCTTTATAAACAAAATAATCAATAATCCAAACTTCAGAATGTTATTCCACTTTTGTTATTCAAGTCCAATATGTTGTTGGAAAAAAAACTAAACCTAGCTTAAACATTTATAAGGCAAGCAAGCATCATTCTACAACTGAATTTATTAATAACCTTGAGAATCAGCGACAGCAATTAATAAAAGTTAAAAATATTTTAAAAAATAAAGACTGTACCGCTTCAGAAGTAAAGAGTAATTCAATGTAATGGCTAAAATACATAAAATAACCTGTCCATGATAACATTTATCTTTCAACCATAATCTAGAAGGTACATTACAGCATTGAACTTTCAGTTGAAATACATGGATAAGGACCAAAACATACCCTCCAAACTTAAAACAAACAAACTTGTACTAAAGCACTTTATTTATCATACTTTTGACCACACATTATTTATTCAAATATTTTTTGTCTTATCCATGATTTAGCAACCTGCTTTTAGTAATCCTAAAATGTACAACTTTATTTCACTCCTGAGTATAAGTAAATGCTTTCTTTATTATTATAAGTATATTTAGTCATTTTTACAACTGTTATTAACATAATCGGTTCAGTAATTTTTTAAGAGATAAGAAACAATTTATCTATCAAGCATTAACTATTTAAGCTGAACAAATATAACCTTTACTACACCCATTTCAGTGTTTTTAAAACAAATACAAGTTTTTATAATGCACATTATAAAATGTATGGATAATTAATATAGGGATAATATAAATAAATTATATAATGTAACTGTTTTTAATATAATGAATAATATCCCAAATTTCAGGAAAGTTTATTCGTTTTTTTAAAATGACTTTAAATGTTAAAATAATATTGTAGTAGATGTTGTCCAAAATAACCCACAAAGACAGGCCAACTACAAATACATAGGTTTAAGACGTTAGAAGCACTGGAATCCACATGCTAAAATTGAGAAATGAGCCAATGAAAAAACACAAGATAACAATTCAGTGAATTAGAGGAATGACCAAGTGGGTCCTATGAGCAGACAGCTGCAGAAAAAAAAAGAGATGGATCAGACATGTGGAGCGCAATGAAGAATGTTGAAAACAAGATCTCTAAGTGATAGGGAAAAAGAAAAAGCTAAATTAAGATGAAAATATACAGCACAGAACATGATACAAGATACAGCACAAAAAAGGGCCCCTCCCTTTTTTTAAGGAAATGAATGTTATCTTTCTCAATTGTATTTGGACTAATAATGACCTACATAAGTAATTTAAAAACAATTTTTGTGTGTGTATTACACACACACACACGCGCGTGCAATATTCACAGAATTTCAGTCACGTGTATATACAAAATATAAGCAGTTATTTTAGATGTTTACCTGCACATAAAAATATTTACATAATTATACATTTATATACTGATATATTTATAGTATTTCATAATATAATAAGAAATACGAGTGCCAAGCCTAACTACACTTCATATCCCGATCAGGCATGGCATTTTCACACATGCTACAAATCATTCATCTCATCCTCTGAAGATATATCTAATGGTGCTTCGAGGTTAAAAATACAAAAAACCAGACTACACAGAACATTGTAAATAAACAACTCCCCATTACAGTTGGGTCAGCTGATTATGATCAAATATACATGTAAATCTCTCACTTTACACTATTTTAAAACTAACTAGCTTTATCTAACACTGCTGAGTACTACTAAAAAAAAAAAAAAACAAATATATGTATATATATATATATATGTAAAACAACAGAATATTATGACAGACAGAGAATAAATCAAAACTGGACATAAGGCTGACATTGGAATATTCCAACAAAGGCCCTAATTGTACACATCAGCTTTATCAGAATAGTCTGTCAAAGACTGGTAAAGGGTAAAGAGAGAGGAGAGGGTCAAAGAAGTGATGAAGCACAGAATAGATAGGATAGTGCAAAAGAATTAGGGGTTGAAATGCAGATCAAATATGAAAAAAATGACTTTACTAAAAAGATACTACAGTAAAAATGGTTACAGATGAAAAATAGACAAAACTCAAAATGATGGGTGCAATTAAGTCTGCCACAGATGTTCATACTGGGATATTGTGAAAACTCTGTACGCATGCAATTCAACAAATAGTGTACTAAATTCTTATTCTTTAATTAATAGTAGACAACAATGTGTGGCCCTCGTATAAAGATTCCTCTGTATCCCAGCAATAACTACCTACACCAAAATACCCATGCTGCAGTTGGAGCCAATCAACTTGATATTTTCAGTAAGAAAACAAATTCTCATTGAATGCCAGTTAAACTGGGTTCCCAATTTCTAACAGATTCTCTTTGGAATGCTGCAGGCACACACCTAGTCACATATAATTGCACCATTCCAATTTTATTATTATTGTTATTAATTTCTAATTTTTCCTGAGAAAATGTACACACAAGACCCTTTACCTTGAAGTAAATGAATACAATAATCTTATAAAATGGCCATCTTGAACCCAAACAGAATGTATCCTGACAAATTTGTTTTAAACCCTCTTTGGATCACATTTAATAATCTCATAAACCCAAATGTAAAACCATATTATGTCCTTAAGCACACAGTAAAAACTTATGTAAAATTTTGTACTCTTGAGGTAATTCACAGCAACACAAGTTGTACACGCAAAGAAAGCAAAACACACTGACTTTTGTCCATATAATACAAGAAAAATATCTGAAAAACTTAGTGAAATCCAATTTTTTTTTTAATTAAAGGGTGGCTAGAAGCCCTGAAGTTTTTTCTCCAGTGGTATTAAAACAGTTTAAAGAACTCAAAGAAAATTACAAACAAAAGATGGATACAAAGATATCAAAGAAGAATAAGTTATAATTTGAACTGAAAATTAAGTTTATGTAAAGAGGTTATTACCACAAATGATTTAAATGAAAACAAATGGATGATATTGAAAAATGATTAATTAAGGCAGGAGAGATGTTGAGATGTTGCTTTTCCACATAGTATGGAAGAATCAAAAGGTTACAGGTTTCTGAAATATTTTCAGTACCAATGATATTATAATTCTTGAGAATTAAAATTCCAGTTTGGTGGATATGTGGATTATCGGTTTTCTCACTTGTATTTCATCAACAAATTAATCATAATATCATGAATAGGTAACAAATGGTTGAAATCAAAAGAGTATAGAGCTGGATAATATCATTATGAGACTCACCAACCTCATTAACCTATAACACTAATTGAAGGGATACCTTTTAACCCTACAAGTGATGTGTATATTTCTCTAGGTGATAAGCATTTTTTGAGCTGTCTAGACTTTTTTAAAAAACCAATTACAGTAATATGATAAAAAAAAATAACTACAACTTATAAACCATTTTAAACAGGGTTTAAAATGGTTTAAAACCAACCCACCGGTTTTCCCGGGTTCGAATCCTGGTCAGGCATGGCATTTTTCATACACGCTACAATTCATTCATCTCATCCTCTGAAGATATACCTTAATGGTGGTTCCGGAGGTTAAAAAAAAAAAAATTTAAACAGGAAATTCTAAATAATACACTTACCTATTTGTGATAATTATTTACCTTTATTCTGAAGAGTACTCTACTACAGAATTTTAAAAAAATTCTCTATTTTGTTAGAGATTTTCACAAATTCTAAATGTTACAATAACAACTGCATAGAAAGTCCAAGATATACAAAAGTACTGTAATTTTATACAGATTCTGAAGACATATACAAATTATTAACACATTCTGAGTAATAAATCTTTTATGGGTTTTTCTTAATATATACACACAATGGGGAAATGTCACAATAATTTAATTTGTGTCACTTCCAGAGGTTTTCCTCTTTCTCCGTAGATAGTCATAATATGCACCATAAACCCCACAATTACATCCTGGACACCAATATGAGCTGCGTCCTCATTTGTTTGTAAGACCAGATACTGCACATAATCTCTTTTGATGGCCAGGAAGGTGGGCAACCATATGTTGGACATCATCTTGTGCTAATTGTCTCCATCCAACTGGAATAGCTGGATTGTTGCAGTTATCTACTAATGCACTAACGCTACTAACTAACTAATGCTACTAACTATAAAGTCCATGCTATTCAATGGCTTGCCAGAGTTTCTTTCATGTAGCATGTAAGCATTCAGTAGACAAGTCCAAAAAGTTGGTGAAAATGTTTTTTCAATACTTTTTGGTAGATCTGCTGCAAGACATATGATAAGACTTATTACTACTACCAACTGATAGATTATATCTACTAATAACCTCAGGTTTGACTTCCTCAAGTCCAATCCGACTACGAATCTTCTTGTCCTTCGCATGACAACCGGTTGTAATCAGGCAAACAGGTTTCCGTGTTATTTCTGCTTGCAACCTACTTATTTTTTATTTGTTTTGCAGCATATTTATAACATTTGTTGTAAAAATATTCAAATGGACTGCTAATCCTAGCAATACAATTCTGATTACCAGGATTTCTTACTTTGAATTCCTTAATGATATCAATACTACGCTCAGGAGGATGAACTGTTACAGATGGAATTAGATCATCAATTGTTATTTCATTATTCTCATCTTAAGAAGAAACATCATTGTAACTTTTGTGGATAGAAGTAACATCATGGTCAGAAACTATAACATCACTGTCACATCAAAATGTCATCAAAATTCAATAATACACTTGAATTTAATAATTCTTTAAATTTAATAGACAAACACAGGTCACCATACATCGTATAAATGAAAACTACACTTAAAATGAATCAATAAAATACTAAAAAAAATTAAAACTGTTTCACAGGATGACGATTGACGAATACGTAAACAAAACACTACATTGTTATGAAAGCATTACGGATAAAGTAGGCAACCTAACCAAATAAAATAATAACAGAATTACAGGTTGAAACATTCTCTATTGATTGGTTATAAACATCGATGGATCAAATTGCTATCTAAATTGTTCTATCAACTTTTATATGCATTGACCAACTCGATTCTATCGCTTAGGATCAGATTATACTGTCAAAATATCAAGTTTATCATTTCTATGGTTAAAGCACCATAGAAATTTTCCACACTTATTCAATAAGGCTTACCCTGGGCAGTGGTTCAAACTCTTGTGTTTATGTAAAAGCACAAATGTCATCAAAATAGATTTTAATACTAAAATAAAAAAAATAAAAGTTAAGGTAAACATAAAATTAGTTATTACTGAACAAAAACACAAAAATTTAGTTCCTAAATTGTAGACCCACTATATATATGTAAATATATTTTAATACAAAAAAGATGTAAGAAAAAACACCTATCTGAGATTCATTTAATATTATAAATTAAAAATAGCAAATTTATAATTTTCTAATGCAAATGGAACAATAGTGAAATAATTATGCACCATTTACATTTATTTTAATGCTTACAATTACAAACTTAAAAGGATATTATTTGTAACTGCTAGCACTAATTGAAGAAAACTGAAGATAAAATAGTAACAATATTAATCACTTTTTTAATTATGTGAAGGTTCATTTTTAAGATTAATAAATTACATGTCTGAAATTAAATTATTATTATATACTTTAAAATGATTAAAAAAAACCTTACATGTATAACTTTTATTTATGTTATGATGGTCAAGTTCTGAATTCCTCTGGTTAAGCAGAGAAAGTTTAATCTTATTTGTGTCTTCTACAGTTAACTGGCTTGATGCCTAATGCTGATAGTAACCTCATTTAAAACAGAAATATAATTTTCACTGAACACATATAAATTGAGGTTATCCACTCCCTTCACCATAACTAATTCTAATCTTTATAACAAAATATTTAATAAAGATGAACACAACTTCTAAGAAAATTAACAACTGTTACATTAACACGTTTAACCTGACCCTCTTAAGAAAAATTATATATATATATATATATATATATACATATATGTGTGTGTATATATGTGTGTGTGTGTGTGTGTATAGACTTAAATGAAAATAAATTTTTAAAACAATTTGGATAAATTTCAATCAAAATAAAACATTAACAAAATCAGAACTTAATATATGTAAGATTTACAGAAAATATAATTTTCCCGGGTTCAAATCCCAGTCAGGCATGGCATTTTTCACACACACTACAATTAATTCATCTCATCCTCTGAAGATATACCTTAACGGTGGTTCCGGAGGTTAAGAAAAAAAAAAATATAATTAATATTGAACCAGGTAATCTTTATGGTTAATGCTGTACACGAGTACATACTTGATTACTTTAAGCACTATAACTTTCATCAGAAAGAGAACATCAACTGATTATTTACAATGATATTCTGGTGGCCTTCAGACAGGAATACCTGTAGCTACCTACATTTCTAGATTGTCAGAGCAGGATGCTCATTTTGATTTCAGATCACATTTTGTTGGTCATATCAGAAGACATTGTCAAGAAGCTGATGAGCTTCAAATATAATTATCTAGCTAGGTCTGAACTAACCTTGCTGTACCACTACAATATCACCAACCGAGAAACGTCATCAACAATAGCAAGACATTTTAATCACTTTTAACCCGAACTGGTGCTCGCTTGATACACAGGTATTACAAAGTATTTATTAAATCACACACTCCATTTTATTATGAAATTAGTCATGATTCTGGTTTTTTTATTACAAAACTATAGTCTTTTGCTCAATGATAAGCTTGCAGCAACCACTCTCTGTTGTGCACTTTATTGAATACAGACACTTTGTGGTTTCCCATTAATTTCTGGTTAAAACTGATGGCTAAATTTGGTTTAAAAATTCCCTTTTCTTTTACTACCAAGAGAAGAGTCTATTGGGGAAGAGTGAAATTATTTATTACCACATATTTTAAAAATAAATGGAATTGTCATTACTTAGGATAATGGAAAAACTGTATTAAAATATAGCATACTTTCAGGTGAAAACTAGCCACAAGTGCACATGCATTCCTACAGACAACATAGTTTAAGGCTAAAAACTAAAAGTTAACTTGCTAAATTTTCTGAATTATACTTCTTATTAGAAACAAGTTACTTTCTTTTTATATCATGGGAGAAACTCAAGAGAAAAAAGTGCTTTTTATATTAACATAAAATTCCAGTTTGTATAGCATTAAGATGAAGAATGATTACACTTTAAAATTATTAACAATCTTTCAAATTTAATGGAACTTGCTCTTTTGGACACCTTTTAAAGGTAATTTGGCAGCAATCTTAAAAGGAGTAACCGACAGAACTCTGTTGTTTACACCACAATCTTAAAGAACATTTAGACTACTTCTTTACAATGCAGTTAAATAACACATTCAATTCATGCTTATCTGCTAATTTAAAGGATTATTTTTGATAAAAACACAATAATTGACAAAAACAAAATTTAACTTAATGTAAAACTTAATTATATACTAAAATTTGCCTTATCTTTTTAAAGACTGACACTCAGGGTGGTGCAGGCCTGTAGGAATGTATATCTGGAAGCGGTACTGGTGATTTTTGGTATGCCACTGGTAGATCTTCTCACAGAAGAATGCTACATAAGATATCGAGGTGGTGATGCAATAGAGGCCAGAAACGACATGCTGGCTAAATGGCAAGAGCTGTGCAATAATGCAAGAACCAGCAGATGGACGTACTGACTCATCCACCTTATAAAGAAGTGGATTGGCCAGAGGCATGGGGAGGTGGATCATTGACGATACAATGGTTGACTGGACATGAATTGTTCGGGATCTACCTCCACTCCAGAGTGCTGACTGACAGATGTCATGCATACCTTCATGAGCTGTCCGAGATGGGGACAGAAAAGCCATTTGATAGGCTTATCTCGCCAAGAGATTATGGGAGTCATGATGTGTTCAGAAGATGGTTGGAGACTGTGTGCAAGATGGTTCCATAAGGTACTTACTAAGAAGCTAGATTTTTTTTTTTTTTTTTTTTTTTTTTTTACCTCCGGAACCACTGTTAGGTTATATCTTCAAAGGATGAGATGAATGAATTGTAGCGTGTGTGAAAAATGCCATGCCTGGCCGGGATTCGAACCCGGG
>JAAAKQ030495841.1:0-12927 GCA_010016005.3 Zanna intricata | reverse complement strand
TACTTTGTTGACAACAATTGTGTTTGTTTTTGTGAGGGAGTGTGTGTGTGTGTGTGTGTATGTATGTATGTATGTATTCATATGGATGATAATTACTTAACTTGTATAAGTTAAAGATTAATAAGGTTATTAATTAACATATGTTATTTTTGTATTTGTAAAAAAAAAACTTGTACATAGAAAATATTGATTTTAATTATTACATGTAACTGAGTTGTATGAAAATATTAAACTGTATAAATTATATAGACTAATTAGTTAATTCATGGAAGACTGTTACCAATGTCACAATGAAAATGGTGCAGGTTGTCCCTGTGCTATTGATGTAATACAATGTGTATTGTATAGTATATAATAAAACATCAGTTGCTGCTGTTTATTTAATTATTATTTTTTTATTCTTTTTACCTCCTTTGTGTCTAACCCATTCAAAAAAACTGCACTACAATTTTGTGCACTGTTTAAAAAATTAAAATTGTTATTCAGCTCAAGGAGGAATGTATTTCATTGTTCATTGTTATTGATACTAGCCAATAGTTTGTTAGTAATAATGAAGTACATAGTTTGCAATGAAAATCATTGGTACTAATTTACCAGTTAAGATTATGGAATGGTATTATTAACAAATCAGCCCCACCACTCTAAAAAGTTTTTTAAAGACATTCATCACATTGCCATCATGAAATGTCAGCACACACCTAAATACCTACTCAGATTTAATATAATAGTACAGGGTGTTTAACTTCCCATCACTTACATTGGCAAATACTTATAGAAGTTGCTGAAAATGCTGTTCTCCACTTCCAGTGGCGGCAGTAGCTAAAGTTAGTGGAGGTGCAGGTCCAGAAAATCTTTTTTTGAGCTTTTTCAAGGCCATGGTTAAAGATTTCTATAAAATCGAAGAACTGAAAAAAAGAATCAAACAGAATAGCTGGAAACAGGATAATATTCTAATTCAACACTTTATTATATTGAAGAATATAGTACGGTTTTTAAGCACATAAAAAATCATATTCAGTTTAACAGAATAAATAGTAAAGTGTCAATACAGATAATATTTTTTAGTATTATTTGATAACAACTTAATAAAATGTTCGCTTAAAAACATTATAATCCAGTGGTGCTTAAATTTCTATGTACACAGAAACAAATACATAATTAGTTTTTACTAAATACCTTCTCTTTGCTCTTCCAGCATGTTTTTGGACAGATTTGGCAATCAAAGAGCACTTGCTTTTTGCCATCTTCTGCTCATTATTGAAAAAACAACTAACCACTTTCATATTCCTTCCATCAACTAAACTAGAAAAGGGAACAAACAAGGAACGTTCCATACACATGCAGAATAAAAAACTACCTTCCACCAGCACGCCAAGAGCGATAGTGCTCTTGCAGCCTCACATGCAGCTTCCTATGTGTACATGCACACAACAGCCAAACAACATGCAGCTAGAACTGTGAAGTGCACAATTCCATACAAAGATTTTTGTATTTTTTTCATAAACTGGGGGAATGGCTACTGAGATTAAGCATAAGGATTATATATTGTACAAATATAAAGAAAAAGAACTCAAATTAAATGTTATCAAGTGGAAATAGGGGATACTGTAGTTCCACAGCTTTCATCCGGAGGTCCCGGGTTCTGATCCCGGTCAGGCATGGCATTTTTCACATACGCTACAATTCATTCATCTCATCCTCTGAAGATATACCTTAACGGTGTTTCTGGAGGTTAAACAAAAAAAAAAAAAGTTCTACAGCGCCTATATGCGAGTCGCTACTGTTCACTTCTATGCACTGGTCACAACATGTTTTACCATATTTCTGTTTACTCTTATTAGCTGCACCCTGTCTATTTCCTGGATGACATTGGTAATGTTTGTCTTCAATTATGGTAGGGTGTTTGGATTGCTCCTACAAACAATTTCTCCAAAGTAATCGGACAGAAAGAAGTCTGGACTGGTCAGATCAAGGGATCTTGGTGGACAATCTTTTAGAAATTATTTTTTCATTGAAAAAAAATGCTATAGCATTTCCGTGGTAGACTGAGCTGTACGGGAAGTGGTGTTGTCTTGTTGCAACCAACAGATGCACTCTTCCTCTTGCAGTAAGGCAACTGTTGGATCATTTTTTATCAACTATTGGATAATTTTTTGGTAGACAGAGCATCCAGTTTTAAAAAAAAAAAACAAATTTTTGAGTAAGCCATTATTACTTCACCATGAAACCACACACCATATGCTTATTTTTTGTGGATGTAGAGGTCATTAAAAAAAAAGAATGTACGGGTTTTCACTATTCCAGGTCCAGTAGTTCTGATTATTAATATACCAATATGAAACCATGCGTCATCTGTGAAAAACACTTGATCTAAAATGTCAGTATTGCCTCGATGAAGTTTATGAGCTGTTGACAGTAGTGAACTCTTCTAACATAATTAGCATTAGTTAGCTAATCAAAAACCTGCATTCAGTATGGATAACATTTCAGCATTCTTCTCATTGTAGGGTGGTCTAAACCTAGTGCAATGTTCTTTTACCAGCTTAGTCTCTGCAGAGATCTATGATTAAACTGCCA
The DNA here is from genome assembly GCA_010016005.3 of Zanna intricata. Lineage (NCBI taxonomy): Eukaryota > Metazoa > Arthropoda > Insecta > Hemiptera > Fulgoridae > Zanna > Zanna intricata. The sequence goes on along the minus strand of JAAAKQ030495841.1, from coordinate 10,350 downwards.
CATTAATGTCCTGTACAACCTGCGTTATTAAAACTGACCTATGCCAGGTACGTTTCTGGTCTAACACTGAATGTTTCACAAAATTTTTTAACTAATTTCTGAATAACACTTTTCATTAGTGCTTCCTTTTCAAATTTCTCCCTAAACTTATACATACGCACAAAATGAGATTTAATTCCTAAATAAATCTCTATCACAAATACATGTTCTTCAACAGTTAACTGCATTTTAACAAATAACACAAGATTGCATAACCGTGTTCAAAAGCCAATGTTTGACAATGACTGGTAATACTCTAATGTGCAGACAATGTCCTCCCCATTCCAGCTCCAGTCCTATCAATATTTACATTATTTTATCCATCCCCAATATACACATTTGGTATAAATTGAGTGATAGGACCTCTTTAAAGTTGAACACCTGCTGTCAGATTGTATTAGAAAATTGTGATTTGTATCGACTAGAATTGCGATTTATCGGTAATCTGAATTGATATTATGTACTCGGTCAGGGTTTTTTATAGTTGGATATAGTTGTATTATTTGATGCTGTAACGGGACACGGGGCAGGTCAACAAATTTTTACCCAAAAATTCTCCCATAAATGGCTATTTAATATTGGACTATAATTGTACAAATGTTCATACCAGTTGTCATATACAGAAAAATTATCTTGACATATAATTATCATCATAACCAGGATTTATACACTTAATACAACAACAAAAGAAATAAAAAATTAAAACATAAAACCAAAAATGATATTTTTAATGATAATAAATATATTAACTTAAATAAAATTTTTACTATTTTTATTGTTATTGTTTTTATATTGTTAGTTTTATATTGCTACTTATTTTATATTGTCACTTGTTTTTCCGAGCTTCCAAAAAAGTTACAGTTATTTTCTGATTACCCCTAGGTACTTACAGGTCAATTCTGATTACCCCTAGGTACTTACAGGTCAATTCAACTGGTCGACCGTCCATAGTCGCGATCAGCGTCAGGATCACGCGTCGCGACTCGGCCACACGCACGATACCGCACAAAAGAGAATCACTGAAATGTTGATTGATAAAAAAAACGAAAACTTTACTGATTACTTTACATTCTTTTGTTTTAACTTCACACCGATTACTTTCTTACCAGAGCGACAATTTAAGTCACCTACCCACCCGCAACTCTGGGGAACAAAGTTCGTTGCTGCTTGGACTCTTCCAACGGCTGCGTATGGTCCCGCCGTACCGCGGACCGCCGCGGCGGACCAACGCGGTCCCGCGCTCACTATCGTCTGGTTCCCCCCGATTTTACTGGCCGCCTTCTACAGAGTGCGACAAAACCGACTAAGCAGTTTCTATCGATTACTACTCGGGCTGTGGTGGGGGTAGGCAGTCGCGCGTGGTCTGCCTTTGTTCCGTTGGCAATCCCATTTTAGTAGCCAACATGGTTTGGACCGGTGCACATCGTGGATTTGACGTACGTGCGTATTATGAAAACAACAGATCTGTGATCGCTACACAGCGAGCTTTTCAGCGATGGTTCAACATTCCGCACAACAATGCCGTTCCTAATGCAAACACTATTCGGTCCTGGGTTCAACAGTTGGAGGAAACTGGTAGCACACTAAGAACAGATACACATGGCCGACGCAGATCCGTAAGAACACCAGAAAATGTGCAGCGGGCAAAAACAGCAGTTCAACAATCACCGATGCGTTTTGCTCGAAAACATGCTGTTGCATTGGGGATTTCAGACCAAAATTTGAGAAGAATTCTGCAGTTCGATTTGAAGTTCCATCCCTTCAAAATAATGATTGCTCAAGAATTGCGCCCAGCAGACTATGCCATCTGTCAAAATCTGTGTGTGCAAATGCTTGCACAGATCCATCCGAATGCAGCGTTCTTCAGTAGCGACGAGGCACATTTTCACCTAAATGGATACGTGAATAAACAGAATTTTCGCTACTGGGATGAAAATAACCCCAGAATTATTCAAGAAATACCACAAAATTCGCCTAAAGTGACAGTGTGGTGCGCTGTATCACAATGTAAAACCCGTGCAAAAAGTACGGGTCGATCACATGTGATAGACCCGTACTTTTTTGAGGAGGAGGGTGTAACCGATACCGTGAATTCCACACGTTACGTTTCAATGTTGCAAAATTTTTTGCAACCCAGAATCGATGAGACTGTTGAAGGACATGGATTGAGGGACTTCTGGTTTCAACAGGACGGAGCTACGGCACACAAAGCTCGAATTTCACTCGGTATTTTAAAAGAAATGTTTACGGGACGCCTCGTCTCTTTGAGGGGTGATGTTCAATGGCCTGCGCGGTCACCGGATTTGAGCATTAGCGATTACTTTCTTTCTTGGGATATCTGAAGGAAAAGGTGTTCAAAAGTCGCCCTCACACCCTACCAGAGCTAAAAGAGCGGTTTATTGAAGAAGTGAACGCCATACCTCAGGATATGTGTGCAAGAGCTGCTCGAAACTTCAGATATCGTCTACAACAATGTATTGATGCCAACGGCTGCCATCATAAAGAAATAATTTTTATAACTAAATGAATGTAAAATGGTATGTTCTACTAAATTAAAAACTTTTCTCTCGATATATCACCAATAATTTTTTATTGCTCCTCAAAACTGCTTAGCTGGTTCTGCCGCACCTGTATATATCTGCTCGCTCGTTTCCTTTGGCTCGTACGCGCGTGATGGTAACCGTCAGCAATTCTCGCCAGGATATCCGACCCGATATTACAGTTTTCTCAGCTTTTTCTCATCCGTCTTTCTAAGGTCATTCACACTAATGAAAAATAACATTTTCTTTCTACTTCCTAACCTATTAATATTTCACCATATTACAGATGCAATTTACAAAAATATTTTAACATGTATAATTCACTGATTTGACTAATAATGTGAAAATTATCAACAGTGTATCAATCTGGCAATTGATCATCATAAATATATTGCCTTAGTAATGATAATATGTATATAAAAGAAAAAACTAATAATCAATATAAGGGAGTAGATTTAAACAAATTTAATTTAATTTATGACTTTATCTATATAATCTAAAATGATAGTTAAGAACAAATAAGGTGGCTTAGTGGCAAATTTGAAGCATCTTCATCTTCCATTTGAAAGGTTTTAGTTTCAAATACAAATTAAGCATGGCATGTTCCACATGTTGTAGGTTTTTATAATTCTTTCTTTCGTCTAGTAGTTTGTTGTCTGGAAGGATACTAGTCATAAAAATTTTAACTAATTGCTGAAGAAAGATGGGAAAAATGAAAAATTTAGATAAAACAATGATAAAAACTAATTAGTAAGAAGAAATTTACAATATTTTGATTTTAATTATTAATAATTTTTGAACAGTGGAGTAATATAATAACCAAACTTCAAAATAACAGATAAACTTTATATCCACTTGAATTCAGTCAGATTTATTAAGATGATAAAAAAAGATTATCTCTCCTGATGACTTGCACCATGTGTATCTTCTGTTAAACTTTTAATTGTGATAGCTCCCATTTTCATTAAAATCATCTATAATCTTTCTTTTTTCCAGTTAGCTATCCTATTCTGAATTGTTTCATTTAAGCTTCTATTCCCATTAACTCTCCTCATTACTTCATTTTTCACACTGTTGGTCCAATTAATCTTCCCCAGTCAGAGCAGATTGAGAACTCCTATTACTCCATCTTACTACAACTCTTTATTTAAAGCTTCCTTAACCATTACACACTAATTTTTATTTTTTCTCACTTTGCAATCTTCTATTAATATTTACTACATAACATTCAAATCTTAGTATTATACATACTTGTTCAATTCTTCCTTCTTTTGCGTTGACATTCACTGGCTTAGTTGGCACTGTTAATGAGGAAAAACTCTTGCCCTCATTACTATTAGGTTTCTAACATTCATTTTCATGTAATCATCTACTTTAGTGTTTTCTAGTTTTGAAATCACCTCCTGAAAACATCATGTTACCTGCAAACCTAATACAATTTATTCACCTTTTGCCTCAGCTGATCCCTTTATCCTCTTCTAACAAATTTTTAATCACATCTTATATATATATATATATCAAACAAGGTCAGGAATAAGTAATGTAATAAAGTAAAGTAATAAGTAATCCTTTATCTAACTGATTTAGAATCAAACACAGGTTTAATACCTGTGTTTGCCATCTTTTACTTTCATAGCCATTTTCTGATTCATGTAGAGTTTTTTAACTGATCTCTCACCAATGTATTGTTTGGCTTATAATATTACAATTAATTTATTCCTTTTAACAGTTAATTTTTTTCATATTAGCAGTTAATTCCATTTAACAATTAATTTATTTCCATTCAAAAGAATGAAAGAATAATTTCTTTACCACTTTCTATACCCATCATACATATTGTATCCCTACATTCAATATATCAATGTATGTAGACTATCGATCTAGGATTGGAGAGATTTAGATGATAGTTTTAAATGTTCACTTTTGTAATTGTTTATTATGTTATAATTAATAGAGTTTGTTCTACAATTTGTAAACAAGTGTGTTTATTTAAATAGAAACATAACAAGTGGCGACGAGGAGAAAAGAAAAACTTTTGTGTACAAAAATTTTAAAAAGTATTGGAATCCCGCTGGTACGTTTACATGCTCATGGTAGGTTTACATGGTATGTTTTCTCTTTTTTTTTAAATGTATAAATATTTAAAAAGATAATTTTATCAATATCAACAAAACTTCATAACCTCAAAATGAATGTCGAACAATTTACTCAGTTGTTACAAATATAACAACAAAACTTTCAAACAATGTTACAACAATCCCAGACTAATCAAAATCCTCAACCAACAATTCAACATAATGTAAGTAATTTTGAAAAATTTGACAAAGATGAAGAAAATTTTCAACAATACAAAGAAACTTTCTTATAATGAAATAACTTTGTTATCTAATAATGGTATAACTTTCTTATTATGAAAGGATTATCACTAGATAAGGAACATAAAAAACAGTCCTTTTAAACAGTATAAGCCCTGAATACTTTGAGCTACTAAAGTTATCAGTGGCATCAAAAGAACTACATACCCTAACTTATGACAAAATTGTTCAGACTTTGAACGATAAGTTAACTGAGAAAAAAAATATTTTAGTTGAGAGTCATAAATTACTCTCACAAAAACAAAGGTCAATCAGCCAGTTCAAGATTTTGTCACACACATACATAAATTTATTTTAATATTTGAATTCCAATGGAAATGTAAACAGTCTGTAGCAAATCTTTTTCTGCATTCACAATTTATCAGAGTACTTTCCAACCAAGACATACGTCATAAATTATTGCTAGATAGCTCAAAAACTTTCCAAGATGCAGTTTCAAAAGGTCAAACCTTAGAAGCATCATTGCTGACTAATCAACAATTTGATATCCCAGTAGAAAATTCCTCAACCGATGTACACAGAGTTTCTAGACCACAAAGTAGGAGGAAAAGTAATTTTATCTTAAAACCTAGAGACACTACAAATTCCAAGATATTATAAGGAACACCAAAATCCACTACCAAGATTCACACCAAGACTTTGACTTAATTTAAAACATTTAGGAATTGAAGGACTCTGCTTAAAATATGCCAGGAATAATCATATTTCATCCCATTGTAGGATTGACCCATCTAGATTAAAATGTGAGTACTGTAAAATGCAAGGCAGTAACATTGAAAAAGTGTGCCTATAAAGATTGATGTCCAAAAAGAAAGGTATAAGGACAGTAGATGCAGAAGCATATTGCTTTCTCCAAGATCAATTCACAATATATGAAATTAACAGTTGAGATCAAGACACAGAAAAATACTTCATTCAAGTAAAAATAAGCAACAAAATCCAGCATTTTGAACTGGATACTGGAGCTGGACAAACACTGTTGAACAAATAAAATTTTGATAAACTAAACCTGAATCCTGAACTTCAGAATACTAACATACAATTTTGCTCATACAGCGTTGGCATATTTACACCAATGGAAGTAGCCAAGGTAGATGTTCAGTGTAAGGATAGAAAATCAACTGAAAGACTTTATGTAGTTACCAACAATTTTTCTCCACTCTTGGGCCATTCCTGGATAAGGCACCTGGACGTTCACTACAAGATATCAACACCAAAAAGGTTAATACTAGTTCAATATATTCATTGTTACCAACCAACGTAGAACATAAAATGTTTAATAAATACGCCGATCTTTGAAAAATGAGTTGGCAGAAAAAAACATTACAATTTCTCTTAAACTAAGAAAAAACCCGTGAAACCCATACCTTTTAAAGCTGGGAAGTTCCTTATGCTCTCAAAATAAAGGTAGAACAAGAACTCAAAAACCAAGGCATTATTTTAAAAGTCCAAGAAAGTGACTGGGCATCTCCACTAGTCATGATCACAAAGCACAATGATACTGTACATCTGTGTGTTGATTTCAAAGTAAGAATGAATCCCCAACTACAAGATGCGCACTACACTTTATAAAAAACTGACGCTTTTCTTACAAAATTCTATGATTCTTTATATTATTACTCCCTATATGTAAAGCATATCTTCACATACCAATTGATGATGAGTACTAAAATTCAAATGATTATTACTCATAAAGAAAGTTATGCCTTCAATTGCCTGTCATTTGGAATCAAAACTGCGTCAAATGACTATCATCTCATCATGGACAAAGTCTTGGGGCGGGGGAACTAAGAGGGGTTACAACATACTTTGACAACATAATAGTTCATGCAAAAACACAAGAAGAATGCTGCAAAAACCTGACAACTTTCCTTGGTAGATTATAAGAATTCAATTTACAACAAAGGAAAGTGTGAATTTTTCAAAACTAAAATCCAGTACCTAGGCTATGTGATTGAACAAAGAAAAGTTTCCAAAAACCCAACTAAGGTCACAGCATCTATGCAAAGTTTATACCAAATACCTAGAGACTTAGTTATCCATTGAGATTTCTTCAATCTTACAACTACACAACAACATTCTACACTATTTCTTCTCACACATACATTCGGTGATGTTGCGACACCTTACGAATCGCAATCATAACCCAAGGGAGGTAGGTGGGAACTATCGTGCCGATGGGTGAATGGCTCTACGTAGTGAGTCTCGAACGATGTCCTCCGGGCACCTGGGCGAACCCGGTTGTGATCTAGCTCTAACTCCAGTACGCGTGCACTCTGCTGTTGTGGTCCTTTATATCGCCGGTACTCGTGGGAACAAATCTAGTTCATCACAAATTAATCCTATGATGGTTGGTGGTCCATCTGAAAAAACCACCAAATGTAATAGTCTTGTGAAGAGGCCTCGTTCGGCGTTGTCGGACGAGGATAACAGTTTGTAAGATAGTACGCACTTAAACGTTCAGAGAGCAAATCAGTGCAAAAATATCAGATTCATAGTTCTGAAAAATAGCCAGGAAGGTGTCTCCCTTCAAAAGGTCTCGCTTTTCCTTATTAATAAAGTAATAACAGGTTCATATGGCTTCGCAAAGAATATAAAAAAAAAGCGTGATGGATCGATTTTGATCGAGGCCTACAACGACGAGTAGACGCTCTGCTGCGTCTGACAAATTTAGGTGGTATCCACATACATACAGAATGCCACAAAACCCTAAATACAAGCAGGGGCATAATTTTTTGCTGTGACCTGTTAGACATGAATGTATCTGAAATAGCTGAAGAACTCCGATCTCAAGATGTTGTAGAGGTCAGGCGGATAACGAAACGACAGGGCGGAATGGAGGAGCCAGCATCTTCCCTCATTCTGACTTTCAGTCTCCCGCTACCTCCTGAAAGGATTAAAGTGGGTTACCTATCAGTAAGAGTGCGACCATTCATTCCTAATCCACGGAGATGTTTCAAATGCCAAGGATATGGGCACACGACAACATCTTGCCAGAAAATGGAGATCTGTGCTCGATGCGCGAAGGAAAGCCACAACGACAGTGAATGTACAGAAGATGAAAAATGCGCAAACTGCAGCGGTTCACATGCAACTCGCTCCCGAGATTGCCCAATTTTTAAAGAAGAAAAGGCAATTCTCAGAATCGCTACCGAGCAGAAGCTTTCTTTTCCGGCGGCACGCAGAGAATACAAAAAGTCAATCAACTTCAGGAACCTGGTTAAACCAGATGTATCCTTTGCCGCCGCTGCTTCAAAGCAAACTCCTGCAAACCTAGGTAGTCAGCGGCGTGGATCCTTCGACGAGTTGAAAAAACTTGTTCAGATACTCTCTGATCAAGTTTCCTCGCTTACAGCCACCATTTCAGAGCTAACAAAGACAAATAAAAAGCACCAAATTGCAGTCAGTGAATCCAACAGTGGGATTCCTCTTAAAAATCCTGTTCCCAAAGAACCTTCACGAGCAGGAGGAAATACATCAGATGGCAAGCCACGAAATAAACTCCCTCTTAAGGGAGCCCGTATATCAACCTCCTCTGGGATGCCGTCCACATCATCCCAGTTATCAAAATCTCCCCCTCCAACACCAGGTATACTGGAGGATATGGTTGAAGAACCACCCAATCCCACGGCAACAGATTACCTTAACATCAAAAACTCGAAAAAGAAAAACCGAATCACCTAAAACTAAGTTTACCATATATTTATCTTTATTCCTTGATCTACATTTTTATTTATGGGCATAATCCAGTGGAATATTAGAGGTCTTCGGTCCCGCATTGAAGATGTTAGAGTAGTGATGAGCGCACATGATCCGTTAATCATGTGTTTCCAAGAAACACATCTATTGAAAAAAGATGTAGTTACAATCAGAGGCTATACTAGTGTGAGATACGATTGCCTGTTAGATAGCAGAGAGAGTGGTGGTATCGCTATTTTCATACGAAATGAAGTGACGGCCAGAAGAATACCGCTGGCTACACACATTCCTGCTATTGCTGTTAAAATCAGGGTATCTTTTAAATTGCATATTTGCAATCTGTATCTCTCACCGAACTCTGACTTCACTGCTCTAGAAATCTCAAATCTCCTCGCCCAAATACCATCGCCGGCGTTAATAGTAGGAGACTTCAATGCCGATATATTTCCTGGGGGTCATCTTTCTGCTCCCCTCGAGGAAGTATGATAAACAGATTGAGAGAAGATTTGGATCTTTGTCTACTGAATGATGACTCATACACATTCATGTCGTCATCGACTGGAACACTGTCAAACATCGATCTTTCCTTCTGCTCATCGGATTTGTTCCCTCGCCTTAATTGGTCTGCTTGTGACGACCTTTATGGCAGCGACCACAGGCCAATCATTATAGGCTTTGAGGTCGAACATATGATGAATAAAAGACCACGGAGGTGGATTGTCGAAAAGGCAGATTGGAATGGTTATCACAATACCTTTCCATCGCAGTATAATGATAGTACCGACGCCCTTGATCAACTTTCCTCCTTCACATCTCTCGTTCTTGAGAACGCCAACAAATATATCCCACAAACATCGGGAAACCCCAGACGACCTTCCGTTCCGTGGTGGAATGATAATTGTCAACATGCCATCAGGAAGCGAAGGCAAGCGCTGCGTAAATTCAACCGCAGGCCAACGTATGAACATTTCGAATTAGACCGCAAAGCTAGAGCGGAATGTCGTCGGGTATTCTTAGACTCTAGGAGGAAGTCATGGAGGAAATACGTAGACACCATCAATGTACTAAGGAAGTCATGGAGGAAATACGTAGACACCATCAATGTACTACTCCCACGTCTACTGTGTGGAAAATGATCCGTACAATCTGCGGATCTCCAACACAATCCATTCTCGGGTTCATTCATGAAGGTGAACTCATAACAACACCCTCGGCAGTGGCAAATAACTTGGCAGATTGTTTCCGGCCGGTTTCCCTCACCTCAGCATACAGTGCCGATTTTCAGAGGTACAAACTACAGAAGAAATTATTACTTTTAAATGTTGGTGATTCGGTCGGCGATTTAAACACCCCTTTTTCATTTGGTGAGTTCTCACACGCTCTTACGAACTCACGTGACACCTCCCCCGGACCTGATAACATTCGTTTGAGCATGCTCTCACATCTTCCCAATTCGGCGCTACAACACCTTTTGAATATATACAATGACTTATTCTCCTCCCAAGTTTTCCCTTCCGTCTGGTCAGAAGCAGTTGTCGTACCAGTACTTAAACCCGGTAAAGATAAAGCAAACCCCTCAAGCTATCGCCCAATTTCCAAGACAAGCGTATTATGCAAAGTAATGGAGAGAATGGTGAACCGCAGACTTACGTGGTATTTGGAGAAGTATAGTTATTTATCTCCAGAAGAGTGTGGTT
>JAAAKQ030495830.1:0-20909 GCA_010016005.3 Zanna intricata | reverse complement strand
TAGAAATGTTTTCCTGATGTTTAAATTAATTTTTGATGTAAGCAAATTATATTTCTGACTGAAAGCTCGTTTCGCCAATACTATTCGGCATTTTATATCGCTCCTGCTTCGTCCATCTTTAGTAATTCTACTTCCCAAGTAACAAAATTCTACAACCTCAGTAAACTTTTCTCTTCCTATTTTTATATTCAATGGTCCATCAACATTATTTCTACTAAATTTCATATAGTTACATTTTATGAGTATAATTGAATAAAAATTCATCTTTCAAAACTTTTTGTTACTTTTCAGCCTAGTTTATAAATAGGAACAAATAACCGAAATTAACTTGTATGAATATATAATATTTCTCTGTTTAGAAGCTTATTCTTATATAACAGATAATATGTTTACCTTTTTAATATTTTATTAATATAGGGAAGAACTTTATGAAAGAAAACAATAAAAGATTATTCGATTTTGTTTTACTAAAATTTTTGTGTTAATATTTATTAAAATCAATTGTATATATTTTGTTTCCGACAATAAAATACAATAATTTCAAAATGTACTTAGTATTCCAAGGTTATAAATATAAATATAAGCGTTTTATTCTTTACATGAAATTTTCTTTCAAAACAACCAAGTATATTGTACTTTTGTACTTTTACTAGTAAGACTTCATAAAATTTTTATGTAGTATATTTTAGGGCTTTATTTCTCTTTCTATATATATATATATATTTCATTTTCTTTTATGAAACTATAAATCCTATTTCGATAAAATTTTCGAAAGATAAATCGATAAAGGTAGTGTGGAAAAAGAACGATTGTAAAAGTTGTTTATGGTGTGAGTCAGAATAAGCCGGTAAAGGCCACGAAAGGGTTCTTAGTAAGACCGGATGTAAGGGAAGGAAAATATAAAGAAATAAAATGAGAACGATGACTAAGGAGAACTTTTTTGAAAATAGGAATCTAAATATCAATCCCTTATATTTTCCTCTCTTTGATGTAAGATTTATTTTATTTTATTCTGCAAAAAAAACAAGATAAATATTTAAAAAAATATTTTGTTTAAAATATAACTAATTTCCAACGCCGTATTGAAGATTGCCTTGATATTATTTCACGGATGGTAAATGTGTTATCGTTGCAAAAAAAAAAATATTCCGTCTACAGTAATATTATACTAAAATGAAAGTCTTCTTTCTTCTTAAAAGAAATCAAACAAATATTCATCGTAATCTTTTAAAATAAAGTTTTATTTATTCTTTTTATTGCTGTTTTATTCTAAAGGAAGGGTTTAATCAAAGATATATTAACAAGATTATAGGTTAAGATAAAACTTCACTTACACAGTAACATAGAAAATATAAAATGAAGAAAGATTACCTTCTTAATATTACTTAATTTCATTCATACAGAAATTTTTTAAACTGCTACAATCTTAAACTAAAAATAAAAATAATTATAAATAAATTAGAACATAAAATTACATTCAAAGATTTTTACATTTAAAAACTGTATTTAAAATCTAACCGTATATATACTATTAAATGTATTACATGTATTACATTTAACATTCAAAAACTTCGGGATAAACTAAAAAACTACTCCACCAATCACAACCAAAATTTTACCCATTTTTCTCTGCATAATGATAAGGTTTTTAGAAATGTTTCATCTCAAAGAACCAATCGATTGATTACTTTCAAATTTTCAGGATATATTTAAATTATATCATGGAAGGTTTTAAGTCGCAGACCGAGGTCCTAGCTCGTTGAAAGTTAAAATATTAAAAATATTCATTATATCTTCCCCCCTCAAGAATCGTGAAGTAGAAAATTAAAGATATTCATGAAGTAAAATACATTAATACTTCATTATTATATTTCTGCCTGTTTGGCACAGATATCAGTTATGCACTTTTCGTCGTCAAAGGTGTTGTACATTAGTTAGCTATTATTATTCTGTCGTTTGTAATTTAGTTAGTTTCTTTTTCAGGTTTTTACAAAGCGCGTTAATTATCAGTATTATTCTTACATTCATGAAAAAAACGACCAATGCGGGGGTTCAGGAGGTGGAGCTTTCAGGGTAAACGGAAATGACGACCAAAGCCAGCTCTGTGGATGTCCAAACCGACACCTCCTGACACAGTGGGATAATGAATGAAGCGTGTAGCCCCGAGAGGCCCGGAAGAGCCTCTGAATTAGCTCAGGAGTGAAGTGGGTCGGCCTGGGACCTTAGAATCCAGGTTGTGGGTAGGCGGGCCGGCTAATATATATATATATATATATATAAGCCGGGCCGCTAATATATATATATTGAAAGACAATCTTCATTTCGTTCAATACTAATTATTCAAAAACTACTTAACCGATTTCACTGAAAATTAAAAATTTACCATTATTTGTCCCAGGAGTGTTTACATTTTATCAGTTAAAATTTTCACAAATAAATATGCGTCAAAAGCGATCAATTATTGGTCATATAATAACTATCTGAGAAAGTAGTTGACATAGACAGCGATCGATAAAATGACAATCGATATGGACACACATACATTGGCTGGCATTAATTATACATTATACACTGACATTAAATTTAGTAATAGAAGTTAAAGGTTATTTATTTATCCGTTTTTTTTATATAATTTATATAATACTGAGATTGATGAGGCTTAAACTGTGATAAATATTCACAGGGGTCATAAGAAGAAAAAAGTAAAATTAGTAATGAATTAATATTATTCAAATAATTCTTTCCGTTCATTTCATTGTTTTTGAAAGAAACAAAAATGTAAAAAAACTTCAATAGTAAAATTAATATTTATGTAGAAGGTAAAAAATCTTTTATAGTTTAAAAATAAAAATGTGTTTAAAACGAAAAAATATTCAACCAGAAGAATAAGCGAACTCAGATGAAATGAAACAGAAAAACTTATAGTTTAATGATTAATCATAAAAATACTGGCGCAAAAATGCATTAATAAACCTGATTACGTCACAGGCTAATGTAAGAGTTTATAAAATATTAAGATACGGCATTCACAAGTTTTCAAAAAAAAAGGGTAATTTTTTTGAAATTTAGATAATTTCTTTCCGTTAATAACAACCACCTAAGATTGGTAGAAAGAATGAAATACGATCCAGAACTAGATTCTATTCCATCCAACGCCAAGTCGATAAAAAATAAACCAATGACAATTCACATTCATCCTCGCATACCTCAGATAACATTTACGTGTCACCGCCCCTACAGATTAGATTACTTCAGTAAGTAACCAGTCGGGTAACCCATTTTCATAACAAGTCACTAGAAAGAATAAGACTGACTATTAAAAAGATACTACGACACACCAATCACAGTAGAAAAAGGAACTGACCAATGAATAGGCAGTAAATTCCAACGAATTTTAATCTTATTTCTTTAACCAATCATAAGGGGTAAATAAAACTTATCAATAAGAATACAAAAAATTATGCCCGATAAAATACAGACCCCTCTTAAATGCTGTTAACATTACATCTAATACAATCGTCAAAATTTAGATTTCATCGACTGGATATACTGTAAGATTTCAACTAATTAAATGAATCAATGAATTACTATAGCTGAAGTACTTTTTAAATATGAAAACATTAAACTGTAGGTAGACGATAAATAAATATAATGTTACTCTTTTATGTACTTTTAAATGCAACAGCATTATCATGACCACTGTTGAAAATGGGATATGTTTTTTATCGGAATAACGAACTTAATTTTCAAATTTATAGTTCATTTCAAGTATTTGTGTTACAAGTGAAAATATTTTAACTCATATAGAAGAGTTAAAATTTTTCTTGTTTACCTGAAGGGAAAGTTGTTCTATATATACGAGATCAATTCAAAAAAAGTAAATGTTGCAGATTTTACACAATGAAACTAAATACGGAGTATTTAGTTTCATTATTTGCTAAACTAAATACTCCGTATTTAGTTTAGCTTTTACTCAATATTCGAGAGAGCTTTTAAACACACGTAGAAAACACAGCCCGACTGAGTGATCGCTAGTCTCGGTACGTTTATAAAACAGAACCTCCATAATTGAGATTTATAGCTTTCTTTGGTAATGGGTCTTAACAATATTAACATAATACCGAACCTTATTATCTTATTCGAAAGCTTGCTTTATAACATTTTGAAAAATGGTCGGACTTTCATTTTCCCAGTACGTCAAATTTTAATGTATGAATTTGACTGAAGATATGTGTAATGTCAATCGAGGTTTTTTTCATATGGCTAATTGAAAAATAGAATTTATAATTGGAAGGTAAACTGTCGACATTGTAATTAATATATGTTTAACGTTAATATTTTTCACAGCAAAAAATTAAACTTTTAAGCTAGTCAATAACTGGTGTACAGCTGCTATAGTCACCTGCTATGTTATAACATACAAGTGAGTGGTAAAATTAACTAAATGAATAATATTTAAAGTGTGAAAAACTATTTAATGTGGCGCTGGTACCGCTACGACCGCACGAATGAAATACAGTGCCCGGTGCTTTAGTTAGAATCATTGAATTAAATAAACAAAAACAAAACATATTATTTTCATATAAAATGAAAAATATTTTAAATTGAACGTGCGCGTATGTGTGAAAGCTGTTCATCAGATAAAAGCCACGTGATAGGAAAGTCTTGTTGTTAGCTTTTTGCTTTTAAAATATACAACAAAATTGATTCTACTTCTTACTTCTAAACTGCAGGAACTGTTTATATCATGTATCGACAAGCTGACGTTTGATTCATAATATTTTTCAGATTCTAGTAAGAAATTGAACTTAAAGCTTTGGTGTAACACGTTATCCCTATGCTAATCATATAATTTGATTAAATCTTCTTTACCTGGAAAAGAGTTCTAAAAGTCACATAATTTCTTATTTTAGAATTCACAGATGAAAAATGAATTTTGCAGTCATATTATAATAATATATAATAATAAACGAATGACGGTGGAAAAAATAAATAAGGGAGGAAATGTAAAACTTTAGTACTCGCTTCAAGATATTGTGCAATAAAATATTTAAAATATCTTTTTAATATGTTAGCCAAATCAAGAAAACTAATTTCTAAAAAAAAAACTTTTCACCCTTTGTTTATTCTTTAAATTTTAATTTATACGGTAAGGTTAGTTTTAATACATCGTATAGTCTTTTGAGAAAAGAAAACTTCAACCACTTCAACAAATATTGTAAAGTAATTAACATATATTAAGTAAGTGATGTGTGTGTGTGTGTGTGTGTGTGTGTGCGAGCGCGCGGGCGTGTATGCGTTTTACATGATAATCTTTATATTCGAATTCGAAATATAATATCTTTATGTAGTAATTATTGTAGTCTTGAATACGAAATATACACCGATGGAAATGTAAACTGATTTATATTAAGTTGTTAAAGTAAAAAATTTGTACTTCATCATAAAGAGAAAAATAATGTATAGCATACGTAGAATTTTGCTAGAAAGATGTTTAAGCTGAATATTATATGAGTTCTTTTCAATAAAATAGAAAAAACTTTGTATCTATTAAATATAAAGATTAGTATACTTGTTATATTTATATTATACAAAATAAAATTTCCAACTGCATAAATGTAATTCTATTATATGTATATATTTCTTTATTTCTCTATTTAGTATATATTTTATTTTTTACAACAGTATATATATGTATATATATATATTTTTACTAATAATATTTTATATTTTTTTATAAAATTAAAATAATTGCATAATAAACAGTTTGACTTGAACCAATAACATATATTTCATAAAATAAAAATTTTTTGTGAGAATTCTCAGAATAATAATATAGTACGTTCTTCCCGTTGAGTGAAACGAAGACTTACTACTTCTAACAAATAAAATTATAAAAATATTCGATTTAATTTGATTTTCTACGTAATTTATACGGAATTATAAATTTATAAAATACAATTTACTAAATAGAAAAAAATGTTTAACATTTTACTAAGTAAACATTTTCATAATTTATTAAAATTATAAAAACATTTCAGTTAACAAAACGAAAAATAATTATCAATAAAACTTTTTTAATTTTGTTTTTGTTTTCAAAACCTATAGTTAAAAATTACATTTGTGGTTCTTAATTAAAAAGCTTATATTTTTGAAAAGTTTTTGCCGCCGATTTTGATGATGAGTAATATATAAAGTAGATAAAAATATGTTTAATAAAAATATTCCTCACCTGATTAACAAATTTACTTATGGTCCCCTCTACGAGATACCAATTGTAAATGATAACATGCAAAAATATTTTTATATTTTACGTATTAGTAAACTTTTTACAATTTTTTTATATATTTATTTTAACGTACTAGTTATGATGGAGCCGCCATTTCTCTTATTATTATTGTTATTCTTTTTTACATGATTACCAATACATATTAGGTAAAACCTTTAACAAATAGAACTGCAATTTGAAACCACAATAGCACAATACCTAAAAATTCTAAATTCATTAATTTACAGAATGCTAGTTAATAAATGTCTTTAAGTTATTTGAACTGCTCCGAAAAGTTACTTGTCATTGAGGAAATTCATCATAGTTTGAAATAACAATCCGCATTTCGTTTCATAGATTATTCTGGAAATAAAATTCTAATCACTTTCTATATTAAATTTCCATCAGTAAATAAAGAATGATACATTATAATCAATGAATTATACAAAGTGCAAGTTTCTAAACATAAATTAATTAGAAAATCAAATATTTGGCATGTTATCATTTATAATTGTTATCTCATAAAGTAGGGGGGGGGGGAATATAAGTAAATTTGATAATCGCGTGAAGAGAGGTCTCCGACGAATCTCTCATTAATGTATACATAGGTTCAGCACCTCATATATAGAAAAAGCACTTGTATAAATAGTCCAAGTAAAATTCAGTTCATAATACAGCTCGAGAAATAATTAACAGGTAGAAAAGAATAAAACTAATAACTATGTAATCAGTACCAACATGAAAACAACACAATAGTTTAAAAAAATATTCGTCGGTAAACAGAAACAGCTGTAACTTGTAGACTATCAAAAGTGACGTTCCCTACAGTGACAGACTCATCCTGTGTTCCCGCTCCTACGTTCCTTCTCCCGATCACTGATTTGGTTATATCTCCCATGTTCAGCATATGGAAACGTTTTAGTCGCCTGATGCCATCGCTGTTTTTCAATAGATTTACTGCCACGTAATCTACATGTTTGTCTAACCTCAGTTTGTTCCACGGCTAAATTTTTGACTCCCTTCGTAAACAGAAGGTACCTACATAATCATGAATTTTTCGACCTCCTAACAAATCATAGCTCCTCTTGTATGGTCCTTACGAATTTATTTCGGAATCTATGAATTATTTCAATATTCCTGCTGCTTGTTGTACCCCAGAGCTAGATGTCATACAGTTAAATATGTTTAAGGATGACTCTGCAACTCAAAAATTTATTAGATAACTATAACTGTAAGTTTCTGCCCTGCAATCAGTTTAGTACCTTGTATTTGATGTTAAGCTGTTTCATAATTTCTACCACATAGGCCAAAATACCGCATGTAGTTCATGTTATCCTGACGTGTGTAGTACGCCATTCACATAGACCGGTGGACAATCATTCCCTCACATCTTAAACTTCACATGGTTCGATTTGATTCTGATTCACACTCATTTTCCATTTGTCATTCACGCGCCGATCTCGTCTAACTCTGAAATTTGCAGAAGCATGATTCGGATCTTCTCTATCAACTTGAACTGTCGTGTAGACTGCAAATTTTGTGACAGTAAAGTAATCCGGAGAAGGAAAGTCTGATGTGAAAATCGAATACAGACAAAACAGGACCCAGAACAGAGCCCTAAGAAACTTCCGACTTCGTATCGAAGAACCCAGATAATTTCTGCTTGAACTTAACCTGGGAAAAACGCATAGCAATGCAACATCCCATAACTATGGTGGTTGGGAGAAACTCTGTGTTATCTTATATAGCAGGCCAGGCAGTGAGAACTTATCAAAGACTTGCTGAATATACAAAAATGCTGCTGAGCAGTACTTATTTTTCACCAAGCATTTGATTATAATGATAAAAAGTCTATGGATCTGCTCAATGGTCTTTTAAACCGTATTTTAATGATATGGTCTTTATTTTAATGATACATATTTTTAGAATACTTTTTTTATTTTAACATTTTATTAAGCTAATTAAAACTTCTATTTTTTTTTTCTTAATATTTTGGAGATAACTCAATTTAATTTTTTTTATGGTTCTCCATGTCGCGTAAAATCAGCACTTTTCTCAATTGCACTACACTAAAATTGGTTATAAAATATATTTTAAGAAACAAGTGTTTGGAGCAACTCTAATTAACTTAAATATAAAAATAAATATTAATAATTCAATATATTTTATTATTATTAACTTCATCAATTATTAAAAGGCAATATACTTAACAAATTACCAATAAAAACAACGTACAACTTTAAACTTCAAAGTGGTTTTTAGAAACTTTTACATTTGTTTTTTATTTTAAATATTAGACTTCAGTAAATAGTAAGTGTGCGTGTTCAGTGACACTTTTGAGACCCAAGACCGCAAATATACGTTTAGCTACAAAAAGAATCTACTAAAATGCTTAGGGATGAAATGTAACACGCAAAAACAATTCTTAAAAACAGGAAAGTGTTAAATGTACGTGAAAAAACATTGCCTTACATAAAGCAAAAGTTGACAACTCATAGAATTCTAGATTACTCTACTTTTTCTTCGTTTATATATTTTATTTAGTCCTATTTTTTTTTTCTAAAAAAAGAATTTAAGAGAGAATTGTAGTGCATACTACATAACGTGTAAGAAAATCTTTTACGTTATGACGTGTTATTTAGTAATATATATATAGGTTAAAACTAGCATAAAATAATGTATACGTAATTCAACTATGACGTAAACCTACATGTAAATAATCAATAACAGAAAAAAAAAGTGCACCTCTCATGTAATAACTATTAAATATTAGGAAATTATTATTTGTTTATTTATGTATCAAATTGGCCATAGATTATACCAAAAATTTTTCTTGTCTGTATAAAATAAAATCATCACCAATATTTTAATTCAAAGTAAAGACAAAATGTATAATCTTATTTTTGTTTAATAGAAAAATGTCTTCTATTAAATAATATTAAAAATGAGCTAAATATGATTTAATTTTACTAAAGTATTTACTAAATTTTTTAATGTTACACAAATTTTATGTAACTACCATAATAAAATTATAGTGAAAATAATTCTTAAAAAATATTAAAACACAATCCGGTTAGCGCTCGATTCGCTAACCGTTCTCGTCACGCCAGAGACCTCCACTGTGTTCATTACCCTCATAGTTGTGATAATAATAGAGTTAAATAACAATTAAAAGCCTGCATAGCTCTATTTTCTTCAACATTTCCCTCGTTCTTGACGTAGAAGCTACGATACGCTCTTGTTGTAAACAAACATATTCCTTTTGGCTTCATTTCCAAGCATAACAATACATGAATACTTGTAACTTGGTACCAATATGTACGCAGTTGTCGAACTTAAATTGTGAATTATATCTAAAACTATTTCTATCCTTATGTGAGCATAGTAGTAGTAAAACGACTTTAATATGAATTCCTGAGGAATTTATCTGTGACTCTCGTTGCAAATTTATTGCAACTCGAATCTAAGCGTGGCTCTTTCGACTGCAGCCAACTGAGAATAATGCACTTCAGCTCTTTAAGAAGACTAAAATGCTCGAATATTTTTAGCAGTGCAAATAATAGGAAAAGTTACTTCTCTTTCTTGAAGAAATATTTTTTTATCTTTTGACAAGTCAATATTAACAGCCAAAATAAATAAACAAAACCCTTAAAAATTAGCAAAATATGAAAATTTCAGCTAATTACAAGCTTAAATTGCTTGTAATCATTTTATATCATCATAATAATAATAATTATTACAAGATAAATTATTATTGTTATTATTATTATCAAAAAATCTAGGAGATAAGATCTTTTTCGTTTATCATGGTATAAGTATTATAATAAAGTAAAAGAATTAATTTTTGTTTTTTTTTAATTATACATACATTATTATGTATAATGATAATTTTGAATGAGGATATTGACCAATCCTATATGATATAAATCTGTGTAATGTTTTATTAAAATCTGTTCAGTTGTTTTTGCTAGATATTCGTAGAGGGACGACCTATATATATATATATATATATAAATGTATACATATATAGAGATTACTAATAACCGAAATACTTATGAAAATTACGTCATATCCAAAAATGAGTAATATCCATAAAATTATATAAATATTATTTGAGGTATGATTTATGAAAAAAATTAAAAATAGATAACATAAAACTACGGTTAATATAAATCACTGAACGATTCCATTAGAGTTGTATTTAATTTCCTTCCATTCTTCACACAATTCCATGGATCGACAAAGGTGTTTTTTTCCCCCTGGATTTGAGTCTGTTCTAAAATAATTCTTTAAAACGTTGAAAGAAAATCATAATATTGCTTCAGAATATTGGAAAAATAAAATGAAAATTTTTTAATAATTAATGTAATACTCTTAACATAACATTACACTGGAATGTAATGTTATAAAATATAGATTATTAGCTACATTTTATTTCAGGATAGAAATAAAATATAGGAATGTATTATCAAGTAAAAACTTTATATATAACGGTTTATAATATTCAGTAACAACTAACATATAACAATATTATGACCTTACGGTCATAGCCTATCATATAAATTATGATAGAAATGAATATTGTAAATAGAAAGTAGCATTTCAATTATCTGGCTGAATTTTATATCGCATGCCATATTTTTTGATAAGATGGTATTTTTTCTACTAATCTTTTTTTTTTTTATTACTAATAATCAAACAACTAAGGAAAAGACTTTCCTTAAGAACTATTAAAAGTCTGAGCCAAATTCTAAAGATACAGAAATCTATGGATCCCATGCTTCATTGCTATCGTTTTGGTGTTTTTTTTTTTTTTTTTTTTTTTTTTGTTTAACTTCCGGAACCACAGTTAGCAATGTATCAAGAAACTACATTAATATATATATATATTAGTGTAGTTTCTTTCTATAAATATATATTTATACATAAATTTATTCGTTTTGTAATAAAAACACTTAACTAAAGTTTAAAATTTAATAAGAAAAATTATTTTTTACTGTATCTAAATTATCCAAAGATTACATCCAATGGGGATAAATCCTCAAGAATAAATTATATTAGGGATTTATATCACGTTAGTTCAATGAAAAAATTTTAAATATTTGCTCTGATAAAAAAATAACTTTATGTACAAGAAATTACTGTAATCACGAAATATTTTAGTTTTTAAATTTCAACGGAAATATCCCTTTTGACTATTCCTAAATCCATTTTGACTTGTTTCAGCGTGATGGCTGTACGTACTTATGTACGTATCACATAACTCAGAAACGATTAGCCATAGGGTGTTGAAATTTTGGATTTAAGACTGTTGTATCATCTAATTGTGCACCTCCCCTTTGATTGCAATCGATTGAACCAAAAATTTCCAAAAAAAAAAGCCTAAAATCCAAAACAAAATTGGATTTTGAACTTTTCCTTAAATTCAGTAATAAGCCCTCATTGGGAGCTTTTCAAAAATATATAATAAGAGATACTTATTTTCAGTGGTTCCAGAGTAACACCGGAATAAAATTTTAATTAATTAAAAAGGGTACAAGGGTGCCGGCCTCCGTGGCTGAGTGGTAGCGTCTCAGCCTTTCATCCGGAGGTCCTGGGTTCGAATCGGTCAGGCATTGCATTTTTCACACACGCTACAATTCATTCATCTCATCCTCTGAAGATATACCTTAACGGTGGTTCCGGAGGTAAAAAAAAATTAAAAAAAAAAGAGTCTATATTGGTTCGAATCGGACTTCATCTCCTTTTCTTTTTGTTTAACTTTTTATTTTTTTTTAATTTAAATATAATTTATTTATTAATAATTTTTAACTTCTAATTGTAATCAAATATTTACGATGTATAATACTGATGATGATTAAAAAATAACAAAAAATTATGAAAAAATATCAGATTTTATTAATTAAATAAAATTTTACGTACCTTTCATTTAAAAAAACCTGTGTGTATGTAATTTAGTAGGCGTACAAGGAAGACATATGTTGTCCCCATCAGGTTTTTTTATCTTATTCTTGGAACACTGAATACAGTTAATTTATAGAGAAATAAAATTGATGAAAGCGATGTTTTATTGTGACACACATAAAATAGCTACCTCATATCTTTTCCTAATGTTAAAAAAATTAAATATAAACAAAAGAGGTAATGTTTTCTACCGGAAATAATTTTTTCAGCACGTTGTTAAATTAATATTTTTGCAAGATGTACAAAACAATAAAAAATGATAATTTTTTTAATAATTATGAATATATGTCATGACGAATTTTTATTTTGTTAACAGTTAGGTATATTTGAATCTAAAACTTAACTCAGAAAATATATTTTATTATAATAATACATCAGAATTTATTTAGAAATTAGAGAGTTAAAATCAAATTAAAATTTAAATTTATTATAAGAATAACAAAACAAATATAACATTGATTTGTTGTTTTTCTTTTTGTTTTTTTTTTTAGTTCTGT
Organism: Zanna intricata; assembly: GCA_010016005.3. Lineage (NCBI taxonomy): Eukaryota > Metazoa > Arthropoda > Insecta > Hemiptera > Fulgoridae > Zanna > Zanna intricata. Next base: position 8,180 of record JAAAKQ030495830.1, on the reverse strand, counting down.
AAGAAACCAAAGAAAAATAAAATCCCGTACAGCATACAAAATATAACAAATTACGGAATTATTTTAATGAAACAAAATCAATCTATGATCTAGTCGATGTGAGTAATTCCCGATTAATATTGAATTATTTTAATAATGATTTAAACATTTACACTTTAATTTTTTTAGAGGGTAAATCTGAACAATCATACAACATTAATATTTATACTACGTTTTATAACATAACTGTGTTAATAGAAATGGTTAATATTCAAACGTGATGAGAAGTTTGTCATTCCACTATGTACTATGATTTTCTTTAGTTGCGTAACTAGGTTTATAATATTTTCTATAAAACTATATTCTGTACTAATAATTAATCTGAACGCATTCTGTTGCATCTATTACTCAAATTAGCTATGTTTTTTTTTTTTAATCCCTTTTTCCCTTAATAGACATAACCCTTCTTATTTTCCTTATATTTCAGAGAATAAAATATTTTGGCAGACTTGACTGTAGTTGATTTACGCGTAGCAGTTTTGCAAACAAAATATTCGGCCACAGAAAATTATTTGCATCTTGAACAAACAGTTTAATTTCCCTAGTAAGTTCCATCGGAGAAAAAACTAATATAGGAGTTTATCTATGATATTTATAATATCCGATAACAATGTAAAATTACGTAGTTAGGGATACAGATACAGAAATATATTAATATCAGGATACAGATATTTATAATAGACAAATTTTAAAATTTTACACGTACCTACACGTTTATCAATAAAATGTATTAAATTTAAAATTTCGACGTATTTTAATATTTTTATAACATGTATTAAGAAAATTATAAATTTTTATTACATTTATTAATTTTTATTAAATTGTGTACTTTTTAAAACTAAAATAGTATGAAAAACTTTGCATTACAATCTATTGTAAATCTAATTTTTTACTAATATAGTGTCTTTATTTTAACAAAATAATAATTTTTTTTATCTTTTGAAAACTGAAATAGAATACTGAAGCGAAAGAAAACTATTTTTTCTAAGATTTAACTATTTAAGGTTTAACTAAGGTTTAACTATTTTTTTAAGATTATGGCCGTTAGCCAACAGGAAAATTTTTTGCGTATTTAAGTATATTTAAATATTTAGAGTATTTTAGCAAAAAATGCCTAATTGGGATTTGAACCCAGGACCTCCGGTTAAAACGCGAGTTATGAAATAATTAAAGAAGGTTTGTACTCTAATGATACTCTTAGTCTTATAGACTTAAAAGATATATTTTTAATTTTTAAAAAACAAACTTATATTCGTTTAAATAAAAATTAAATAACAGTAATTACAATGATTTGCAAGTTAACCGAAACTGGAATAAAAAATGATTTTTTTAGCATTTAATTTATCAGTTAATTTTTCATAAATTAAAGTTTAAAAATTTATGAATATTTTTTAAGTTTAGAAAAAAAAAATTTTTTATTAAAATTCAAAGTAACCAAGTTTTTTGAAATGTGTAAAAGTTAACGGATTCGTGTAATAAAGACTAGAGGAGTATAACAAACCAATACATGATTGCCATCTGTCGGAAACCACTTTTAACTAACTTTAGTAGGCTACATAATTCATCTGTTAAAAACCGTCAGATTTGGACCAAAGGTTTTTAACTTAACCTATCATTCCGTTTTATTATTATTTTTTATTCTGTCATAGGAAAGATTACAAATAATAAAAATTAAGTATAACAACTTTTATTATTTATATTAACATTAATTAATTGTTATAATTTATATAATTATCTTAAAACTTATTTCAGTCATAAAATCTAACCAAAAAAAAGAGGCTTTGATAGTTTACAAAAAGAGGTTTTTGCAAAAAAAAAATAGCTAAATTAATATTAAATTAAATTTACATTTATCTTATTACTATATAAAAATACCACATAAAATTTCAAAGTTGTCTTTAAAAAAAATAAACTACTTCAAATTTTATTTCCTCAATAAAGTCACTTTGGATAACTAGTTTTATTTAACTTTAATAAATATATACTAGAAAAAATTACAATTTATATTTCTTTCATTTTCAGATAACAATATTTTTTTCCATAAAAAAAAACGGTCCCAGCTAGAAAATCTATGAAAAACATTTCAATAATATTTTTTTTATAAATTGTTCTTTGTTATAATTGGAAGTGAATACTCTGTTTCTGCGAAGTACGTCCTGAGTGAAAAACATATTGTTCTTATCAGAAACGAAATCAAGCTGCCATTGAATTTTTTAAATAAGATATTACAGTTAAAAATAAAATATTATTATTATTTTTATTACATAATAAGGCTAAACCATGTAGTTGTGAGCCTTAAACCAGAGAACACAAAGAAAAAATACAATACAGTATCAAACAATGTAACGGACAATGTAACTGAATGTTGTAGCAAATAGAAACCTTAAGACTGTATTTGGAATAAGTAATTACGCATTGAATAACAAACAAGCACACTATATTTCTAAGTTCCAACAACATTATACTATGTGATTTAGAGGCTGTGCTGGCGTACATAAACGAACTGCCCGAATTGTCCTTGTAAACTCACATTAATAAAAAAAAAATAAAAAAAACCAAAAAAATAATGTTGCGAATGTTCTCCAGCCAATGCAATCAACTGGGGGGTAATTTGAAACCGAACAAACAAAGAAGAAAGAAAACAAAATTGGATCAATACAACAATGAGAATTCAAAAATCAATAAAATAACACTAGAGATCAAACACTAACAACGTCTTCAAGCAATAGGGTCCTAAATATTAACCACTCTCATAAAAAAAGAAATGTTCTTTTATAGTTATACGAAATGTTTCCTTAGTAAGCTCAAATTTGTGACCAAGAGTCTGACCGAGAGAATTTCTTAAAAACAAACGTTTGAAGTTGAATAATGTCCATTTAAAAATCATTATAGTTTCAATGAGACCTCCAGCGACAACGTTTAAATGACAATGTGGAAAGATCCAAGGTAAAAAGGCGATCTTCATACAGCTTTTGTTCAATATGGGGACATATTTAATATGATGAAGATAAATTCACCAGGTTATTTTATTGAAAGTATATAACCGTTATAATTGGTGAAAACTAGATGAAATTCTGTAATTTATAATTAAATATAAACAGGAACATTTGATTAGAATATATATTCTAATTAAATATACATATAAAACTTATGGAAGAAATACTCTGCATTTCCATCTGTAATTTAGATTATTTCTCTAATTAAATAACTAGTTAATTAATAAATAATGTTAATATGAACCATACTAAACAACAATTTAATAAATAAATTGTTGAAATTCAAAATATGATATAAAAAAAATAATAATTTTATTATGTAGGTCCAATATTTCAACAATTTCAATTTTCTTATTTTGTATATTACTTCTGAAAAAGATTAAAATGAAAAAAGCCTAACTGAGGCAATTATATATTGAGATGGAAAAAGAAATAAATTAATTGGTTTTACAATAATATCTTGTTATACATAAAACCGAAAATCTGTTTGTCTCTCTTTCTGTCCGCTCGTTATTTGTTTAAATAAATAAACAATCGACTATGTGATTGTTCTATTTTCTGAGAATAAAATAACCGACTGATCGCTTTCAAATTTAGCAGCATGTATTTGTGTTATTTAAGGAAAGGTTTTAAGCCAAAGACGAGGCCATATCCCTCTTCAAAATGAATTGTAAATAAAAGATTTTTTTAAAGAAATAGAGATCAACCTTTTACTTCATTATTATATTTCTTTCACCTTGGTAAAGAAATAAGTTATGAATTCTTTGTCGTCAGAAGCGTGAGTATTTTATTTACCACAGTTAATACTGTACTGTTTATTGTAATTTATTTTCTTTTTCAGGTTTCTATGAAGTCAGAATATAGTAATTATTATTTGTAGTATTATTCTTACAACCATGAAAATAACAAACATTAAGGGGACCCAAAGGGTGAAGCCAACTGAACAGCCAGGAATAATAAGCGAAGCGAGCTGCGCGGCTAGTGTAGGCCGCGGTGAAGCCGCGGAGTTGGCTTCGCGATTTGCCTGAGCTGGTCTAGAGAGCGGGGGTCCAGGATAGGAGGTCAGACGTGGGAAGCAAGCCCCAAACAACTAGTGTTTTTATAAAATTATCTAATACACATTTGTAAAATAAGAGGTTTTTTTTACAGAAAGCAGTACTCTGTCTGTAATAAAGATTTTCACGGCAGATAATCTTAATATTCTGATTTTATATTTCTCTATCATATAAAAAAGTAAATTAAAAGTATGTAATAAACTGTTTCCCTTTTGATTATGCACGCTGACTCTAAAAAAAACACACTTTTTGACGATGTTCTCTTTAAATGAAATTTTTTTTTTTTCAAAACTTTTAACAAACTTTTAAGGCATGAAATAATGTCACATTTGGTTTCAATGAAACGTAAATATATGGGTCAATTTCTTTTATTTAAGTTTTTCAAAAAAACATATCTCTATTTCAAGGAGTGGTAAGGCCCCTACAAGATAAAATATTTTAAAAAAAAAAGTTTTGTGCACTGATGGAAATTTTTCTTCAAGTTAGAGGAACTATAAGTAAAAAATATTATTATTACAGTCAATCTGTAAATTACTTAGAGGAAGAAATTCTGTTCAGAATATAAATATTCCATTTTTAATCTTTTAAAATATAGTTCAAAATTTTTTGTATATATATATATATATATATATTTTAGGGGGGATGATAAATTTACCATATAACCTTCAATATCCCGGTCAGGCATGGCAATTTTCACACATGCTACACTTCATCCATCTCATCCTCTGAAGATGCAATCTAATGGTGGTTCCGGAGGTTAAAAAAAAATACATATATATATATATAAAACCTTCAAAACTCGTGAATGGAATTATGAGATGGGAGATTTTGCAGCGTATGAAAAATACCATGACTGACTTGGATGTAAGAAACTGGGACCTCAGGATAAAAGGACGAGGTACGACTACTCCACCACGGAGACCGGTAATTACTTATCTATTTAAGATATTTATATTCTTGAAATCTTATATTCCGTTTTCCTTTATAAATAACGGACTGCACAATTAACTAGATTCACAACATAGCACCAAAAGGCATTTGTGATTGGTTGGTTTAAATGTATATTAATAAATGTCCTGAAAACAAATATAAAACTGAGATTTTTAAAGAGAATAAAATTATCTGAAAGAAAATTTATTGTTTCATTAATACGACAACTAGAATGTTTTAATTATAGTCAAAAGATGTACTGAATTCCTAATTTGTTGAATAAAAAAAAAAAAATTGTAAAAGTGTAACGTATAAAGAAGGAAATCATAGTTTCACAACTTTAGAAAATGATTTGTTTTTTTTTTTTACAACAAATTACTTCGTTTAGTAGTGGATAAAGGTAAAATTGTAAATGTTGAGCTTCAAAAATTTTAATGTAAAGTCGTAAAAAATAAATCTGTATATATTTTTATTTTCGTTATTACTTGATTTTACAATTTGTAATAATTCACTCCTATAACGGAAATATTCCGTTAAATTTATATAAATATTTTATTATAAATAAAAAAAAAAAGGTTGCTTATTTGTTTTAACTTATTTACTGAAACCATAATACAATTTAATTAAATTATATAAACAATAAATATAATATGATAGGTACTAAAAAATAACGTAAAACAATGTAAATAAGGATAAAAGATAATTGTTATAGGCCTAAACAAAGAAAGAGAAAAGAGAGTTTTATTAACGTAACATAAGACACTCATTAAAAGTAGCTCAGTGTAATAGGGTAGCTGGTAAATTATTCTATTTTCAACCGTTTTAATTATTTATATTTTAAAGGATGTTCATAATGATAACAAAAGTATAGAATTCACTTTAAAGTACGGAATACTAATTAGCCGATTGTTAGACTAAGACGCTAAAACAGATTATATATCCAGCTCTTGAAAGACAAAACAAAACAAAGCAAATACAAAAAAAATACATGTACGTAGATAAATAACAGCAACTAAAGTAATAAAACATCCCTGATGTAACTGTTACAAGGAATGTAAACTGATCTCTTTTAACAAAATCAATTATCTTAAATTTCTCAAAAATAATAATAGGATAAAATAAAATTATTAAAATCCAGCTTTAATGTCCATCGGTATTATTATTATTAGATGATATCGACCACATTGTAAAACGAGCTAAAAACGTATGAGAGACTTAATTACAATTAAGAAATTGATCAAACTGTAGTAATATCGTACACACGAAGGATTATTCTTGTAGTTAAATGTAAGTATATGTTACATAATCAGAGTGGAGTATCACGGACTTAAGAATTATAGTTTCTACACTTCTGTTTTCTTAGCATATTACTGACATCGTATTTCAGGTAAGTAGGATCTTAGATCTGATTAAACGTAGATTGTATGTAATTTTGTAAGACCAGCTACCTTGATCAGAGTGTTTCTGGTTATTAATCGACCTGTTTTGGAGTACTGTTCGATTTCATGTCACAACTGACAAGATTGAAGCAGTCAAAAGAATTTTTCCCACATTCTTTTTAATATAGGTTTTATCGTTCTTGCTACATTCATTAACTTTGTCGTCAATTAGAAATAGGTTCTTTAAATAGGCGCTTCAAAAAGACTGCTGCTTTTTTTAAATAAAAGTTTTTGTAATCGCATGTAGAAGGATCTCGCTGATTGGGTTAAAAGTATCTTATGGTAATTCCTCAAAACTGCAGATAGTTTAAATAGACACATTTAATGATAGCTTCTGAATTAAAATGTGTTGTAATTTTAAATGAGTTTGTAGATCAAATTGTTGTTTTTGGTATTAACATACCAAAAAGATACAGTTAGGGAGCCATCAACAATGTTATTTTATCAACGAATGAATTGAAATAATTTCCGTCTTGTTCTACTTTTTATATTTTCTTCCTTACAAGGACTATGTTCTATGTTTATTTCTTATTTATTGTACTATTTGTTAAATTGAATTTGTGCAGTACACTAATGCTTATGATTATTGTACTTACAAAGTTTTTCCCCGGTATTTGTTTATCTATATATGTAGGCTGTATTAGAAAGTGGGAGCCTTGAAAACACAAAATTCCTTATTTTAACCTTCAATTTATTTAAAGATTTCGCCTTACTTTAAGTTTTTTTCTAAACAACTTATTAATGAATTACATTAAATAAAAATATTAATTACTAAGCTGTAACACAATATAGAAAAATATCTGATGTGGACACTACGTAACTTCATTATACACTTTTTTTTTTTTTACCTCCGGAACCACAATCATTATACACCTATTGAATTACATATACACATTTTTTACTGCATATCATTTAAACTTATTTCTCTTGAAAATAAGATACGATCCTCCAGTTCTTTAATAAAGTGGACAGTTACACAACTGCTAAAATAATAATTTTTATTAACAATAAATATTTACAGAATTACTAATTCAACAATCCTATTATATTAGGTGAGAATAAATGTAAGTCTTATATCTGTCTAATATTCTGATTTTTTGATTATTATGATGTAACCATTCGCAAAATAAAAACAAAAACGAAATAGGAGAAGGTTCCTAATTTTTAGAGTGACATTTATTATCAACTAGACTGAAAAAAATGTATAAATACAAATAATACAATTCTAAATTATTATTTTTAATTAATATTAAATAATTAAATGTTTCACCAAATCTTATGTGAATCCATGTGGACCTTATGGACTTCCTTGTATGCTTATTAAATTAAATACACACATTTTTAAAATTACATAACATCTATTTCATTACTAATATCTAATTTTTTTTTCATACTTTTTTTTATTGTTATTGAGTTATTATTTGTGGTAAATTTTTTTTTACAATCGGAAGTTAAAAATTATTAATATATCAATATATTTAGATTAAAAAAAAAAAGTTAAAAAAAAAAAAGAAGATGAAGTCTGATTCGAACCGATGTGTACACTTGTAAGATCCAAATATTTTATTAATTAAAATTTTATTTGACTACAACTCTGGAATCAATGAAAAAAAGTATCATTTATGATATATCCCTAAAAAAGGAAGTACGACAAGGATGTTCCCTATCCCCGTTACTTTTTAATCTTTACATAGAACTAGCAGTTAATGAAGTTAAAGAAC